>MU715945.1:16370-35134 GCA_026770625.1 Nicotiana glauca | reverse complement strand
TTCCTTTTTGGTTATTATATCCCTTTCTCGGGGTGTAGTAAAACCAAAACAGGGCATTGTGCGAAAGCATATATGATGAGGTAAAAAAAAGGAGGTGTGACAGCATCTACCCAACCTTTGTGTCTCATATGAATCCTAAAGCACGTCTTCTGCCCCACTCCGTGTGTATGTTGTTCTCTCTTGACTTAAACCACTAGCCTTGGCCTTGAGGTCTGTTGCTCCTTCACTTGCCATGGTAACTGATTTCTATTCGAAGACCTTGCTTGTTTATTGACTAACCTCTTCCCTAACACAAAAATTACCTCTTCTCCGTTCAAACCCAATACTTCCACCTGTAGCATTGCTCCTGAACTGACATTCACCAACCTTTGTGTCTCATATGAATCCCAAAGCACGACACTTGTCACCACCTTATTGCGTATGCTATTCTTTCTTGCCTTAAACCACTGGTCCCGTCCTTGAGGTCTATGTCTCCCTCATTTACATTAATAAATTTGACTTCTACTTGGAAGGTCTTTCTCGTCACTGGTTTAACACCTTTTATCAATCTTATCACAGGAAATACCTTTGATCTGTTCACCCTAACCCTTCATCTGTTGCATTGTTCATGAATTGACATATACCAAACCTTTGTGTTTCACATGAACTTCCAAAGCATATTGATTGTTACCAACTCATTGCGCATGTTGTTCTTTCCTGATTTAAATCACTGGCCTTGGCCTCGAGGTCTATTGTTCCTTTACTCGCCCTGATAACTTTGATTTCCACTTGAAGACCCTGCTTGTCACTGGTCGACCACCATTTGTAAATCCTAACATAGAAAATATCTTTGATCCGTTCACCAAGCACCTTCATCACCAAGCACCTTCATCTTGTTGCATTGTCCATGAATTGATATGTACCAAACCTTTGTATTTCACAAGGATCCCAAATCATGTTGATTGTTACCAACTCAGTGTGCTTGCTGTTCTTTCCTGACTTATGATGCTTTGATGTGTTAACTAGATCCCGTTTTGTGCAATTGGAAAGCTGGTGGCAAATTTTTGAAGTCATTTCTCACTTGTTCTAACCAAACAGACTCAGGAAGAGGGAGTAGACAAGACAAAAGGAATAGAGTAGAGGACAATGGAAAGAGATGATTCCTAACAAAGAAAACTACAAAGTAGAAACATATCGGATGTGTATACCAACTCTAATGACCATGACATGCATCTGGCCTATTGTGTTAAGCGAATCTGAAGTTCAACTCTTGTTATACCCCCCAAACCGTGAAACTGGGCTTCAATGCTCCGATTACCCAATCGGATTCACAATCCTTATTCGACTTGTAGCGCCCGAAGGGTTTTCATCATCAAGCCTCTCTCATTTTGGTCTTTCTCTCAACTCCATGTCGCCTTATGGTGCCCGTGAAGGTTTTCACAAATAAGACTCTCTCATTTTTAATTTCACTCAGCTTTCATTGCCTTGCGGTACCTGTGAGGGATTTTATCAATAAAATTCTCTCATTTTCATTATCTTTCCTGCTTGGACCGGAGTGTTGTCCCTGACATGAGTCACCTTTACTTGCTCGACTTGGCATCTCTCGAAGACTGATCAGAAGGTCTTTCTTTGGACCATAATGTGGGCTTTTGGATAGGGTTAGAAAGAAAGGGTATTAAAGGCTCAAAATGATTCAAATGGGTTCAAAATTACAACTTTCGGAATCAAATCTCTTGCACAACCACAACTTCTGCCCCAGTCTCTTTTCTTGGGGACTTTTGGATCTTTATTTTGATGGGACCGAACCATGAGGCTGCCTACGTATCCTTAAAAGGAATCAGGTCGAACGTAGTTCATGTCATAGCAATTACTTTGTTGTTGTGATTTTTCCTTTCTTTTTCTTCCATTTTCTCTTCTTTTCTTTTCTTTCTTCATTTTGCCTTTTCTCCTTTTCTTTTTCTTTTTATCTCTTTTTCTTTTTCTTTTTCTTTTTCTTTTTCTTTTTCTTTTTCTTTTTCTTTTTCTTTTCTTTTTCTTTTTTCATTTTCATTTTTCTTCTCTCTCTTTTCCTTTACTTATCATTTACGCTTGCGTTTCTGAACTTTGTTACTGATTCCAAAAGAGGGGTATGAAAGGAATTGAATAAGGCTTAAAGGGGGTAAGGAAGGATAAAGTGTTTAGATAGTAGAACAAAATGCCTTCGTCATTCTAATCTCCAAAACATGCCAAGTGCAAACTACACAATTAAACAAGCCAAGGAAAACATCTGCAACGTCTTTTGATTGTACTAGACTTGATAACCATATCCACACATTCGCCTTCAACATCTGACAACTATAAAGCACCATTGGACAACACCCTCACTCTCATTACCACGAGTGGGCCCTGTCAATTTGGGAAAACTTGTCGTTAGCTTCAACCTGATGCGGCATGATGCGTTTTAATAGGGTTTCTTTATGTTCTATCTGCCCCAGTTTCACATGGTTCGTGCTTCAAATGATCTCAAAGTGTCCAAATCGTTTCTTATTTCCCTCAAGTGCCCCTGCATCTTCAAAATTGTCTCATTGCTTCTTGCCTAAACTAATTTTTAAAGATCAGGCTGAGAATTATAATGTGCATGTCATGTCACTAGAACCAGCATGAAAAGAACTATAAGAGGAGAAGAGAACTAAACAGAAATGACTAGAAATAGCAGAAAACAAAGAATTGCATTAGACAGACGGTGAAAGAGTTTGGACAACAAAACAAGCACAATAAACTGGGGTACAACCCTTGAAACAAACCTAGACAACACTAAATGAGATACTACAACCAAAGGAACTAGACAAAATAAAAGGATAGAAGGGTTTGAGTTACAAGACAATATCCAGATTACAACCCTGAAATAACCTGGACAGCAGAAATGATAACAAACTAAGCCACTAAAGCTCCTCTCCGGCTGACTAAGAAATGGAGCATCTTTCCAATTACCAAGAATGGTATCTTAGCCACTGAATTCTACATCAACAATACTAGGGACTTCACAAGTCTTCATCATATTGTTCTTAATAAGTTGCTTTTGGGTTCCTTTTGCTGGCTCGTTATTAAGATCAACCTTTGATATCGCTGAAAGCTTAGTAGCACGTGGGCCTCCGAGGCTCCCAGAAGAGTTCTCACATTCTTTTTCAAAATAAATCATACCCACCATATGCGTCTCATTATGCACAGGTGATGGACTTTGGTTAGTGTCTGCTGCATTTGGATTTTGCACGACAAAGTTGCCTGCATCAATAAGCTTCTGAATCGCATTCTTCAGATTCCAACACTTCTCTATGTCATGCCCTGAGGTATCTGAGCAATATGTGCACCTTTGAGAAAAATCAAACTTCTTTGGAAGAGGGTTTGGCACTTTTATCCGGATCGGCTTCAACATGTCCAATTTCCTTAGCCTCTGGAATAGATTGGCATATGACTCTCCCAATGGAGTGTAGGTTTTCTTCTTCCGCAACCTCTCGTTCTTAAATGCTTGATTGGGCCGGAAACCTGATCCAGGGGGTTTTCGATAGGCTCGTGGGGGTAGATAGGCATTTTGTGGAGCTGGGTACTGGGAAAGTGATGTACGACTTTGGGAGTTTTGTGGAGGGAAGTAGCATCGAGGAGGGTCATGTGGTGCACAAGGATATCCATGGGGATGATGTCGAGGCTGTAAGTGTCGATCAGGAAAGCCCATCAGATCATATTTTCTGTTTCTCTTTCTTTCACCCAAGCTTACTGGGATGTTCTGAATGTCTTTCGAACAACTCACGATTTTGCCTGACTTGATTCCTTATTATACTAGCTCCCCCATTTTAACACATCATTGAAAGGATTTCCCAAGGCCGGGATCAAATGACTGAAGTAGGTGGGCCCCTAGGCTTGTGGGAAAAGCTCAACCATTTCTTCTTCACCAATCGGGGTACTGAATCGAGCAGCTTACTCCATCCATCTGAGTCCAAACTCCCTAAAGCTTTCCTCCGGCTTCTTTTCCATTTTAGATAGGAAGGAGCGGTCTGGGGTAACGCCTGATTTGTATTGAAAGTACTGAACAAAATCTTGAGCCATGTCACCTAAAGTAGGCCATTTACCGACATCTTGCCGAGTATGCCAGTCCAAAGCTGCCCTAGTCAATCTCTATTCTCTCTAACATTTCTCATTTCACTGCAATAGACCCTCAGGTGGGCTACTGTATCTCCACCACCATCATACAAGTTAAACTTTGACACTTTAAACCCCGTAGGCAGGCGAAGGTCAGGGAACGTACCCAACTCTTTGTAAGACATGTTAACCTGGTCTCCCATTCTTCGTGTGAACTTTTCATTTTCAACATGAGGCTCATCCCGCGGGCCCTGTTTGTATGAGTAGAGAACCTTGTGGGCAACCTCTGAGGGGTAATATTGGGCATCACAAGCTTTGAGTGGGTATTCATTGTTAGGAATAGTGGATATGACAGGAGGGCAATTTTGGGGAGAGGTAATTGGAGGACGAGTGATGGAGCTACTAGGGTGGTTGAGAAAGCTGTGATAAGCGGGTGTATCTGGAGAGTATGGAGGATCATCTGACATTGTGTCCGAAATTTGGGTAAGGGTAGCATCTAGGAAGCTAGGTGGTGGAAGGGGTGATGCCTTCCCAATCATCCAGGCCTGATACATGTCCGCCATGTGTTGTCTTAACATATTTACCTCTTCAACCAACCCATTGTCCTGTTCAACCAACTGCTTTCGAGCACCGGTATCAACCAACCAAGTTCTATTGTTGTCTGCCATTGCCTTTTGACTTTGTATTGTCGAGAAGAGTTACCACTTTGGAAACCACAAACCAACCACCCTTCTGCTATGAATATAACAAAATAAAGCCATTACGTTAGCATTAGGGCATTTAACATAAGATAATCTCACTTTACGTGCAATGCACCTAGCCACAATTATCGGTTCTAAAATAACTTCGAGGGTACAAATGTCAGTTGGCATCATCCCAATTTGTTCATTTCAATCAACCTCTCTTTTCTTTGCTTTTCTAGTACTTGCTTGCTCATTTTTCCTTCCTCTTTTTCCTTCTAATTATCACTTTTTCCTTTCCTCTCATTTCTCACATCCCATGATTTCACCTCTTTTTTCTCATTTTTTTTTTCCTTCCTTTTTCTCTTTTTTTCCCTTTAAATAATAAAAAAATGATTCGATCGAACCCTATGTAGGTTGCCTACGTATCATGACCCCGAATGAATCAGATCTTTGCGTAGTTCTGGAAGATCGGGAATAGAGGAAACAAACTGACGTTCTTTTTTTTTAAACTTTAATGACTATTCTGATGAGAAAAGAGAAATAAAAGAAGCAAATCTTTTTTTTTTGAATTTTCTAGACTTAATGCTCTATAACCTATTCTAGACTCAAGCTTAACGAGCATGCTTTTTTTTGCTTCTTTTTCCTTTTTAAAACAAACACTCTATGGAAAATTATTAAGGAAAAATCTTAGAAGAGAAAAAATATTTTTTGATTCTTTTTTTTAGGAAGAAAATCTAAAGAATAAACCACAGAAAAATATTTTAAATTTTCATTTGATATCCTGATGCAAGATTTCGAAACGAGCAATGAAGAAGATAAAACAAAATGTTTTTGAATTTCAATTTTGATTGTCTAAAGAAGAATTTCTAATGATAAACAAAAGATAAAGTATGTTTTTTTTCTATGTACAATATCCTAAAGTTCTAATGAAAATAAAAAGAATTTTTTTTCATTTTTCACTAATTTCCCCAAGAAACACCTCAAAAGAAAATCTTTTTTTGGATTTTGGAATTAATACCTTAAATAACGCTTTTAAAGAAGTACTAAAAGAAAATTCTCTTTTTTTAAAATTTTGATCCTAATGTACTAAAGGAAACATAAAAATAATTCATTTTAAATCCTAGATATTGATTGCCCAAAGGAAAAACAACCTCAAATTCTAGAATTAGTATTCTAAAGAAAACTTATAACGGAAATATAAAATGCAACATCTTTTTTTCGGATTTTTGAGTTAGCACATTTTTTTTCAAATATAAAGCAAAAAATACAATAACAAAGACTTGACATTGTTGTACAAACTATAAAGTAAAATACGACATAAAATGAAGAACAGACTTAAAACATAAAAATAAAATAAATCTCCTTAAGCAACTCCTGTCTGAGCGATCCTGACTGGATGGTCACGGGGTGTCTGTCATGCCCAAAATCCGGTAAGTAGACCCACACCTGGATGAAAAAAAATCTCAAACCAATACTAGGTGAGACAATAACACTCCATATTAGACACATGCAAGACATGGTTGCAACGATTTTTCAAAAATTAACATATGCAGCTAAAAGTGGCTAAAAATGCAAGATTTGGCTAACACCCCGCGAAGCCAAGAACCTAAATTCACTAGGAAGACCGGACCCTATGTGGGTTTCCTACGTATCACGCCCCGAAAGACAAGAATCAGGTATGCGTAGTTCGGGCAGATTGGAGACGGTTGAGAATTAAAAAACAACTAATTTAGAGAAAACATATCTTTTGCTTTTCTTGAAAAATGATGAAACATGCAAAAATCTATTTGGATTTTCTTTTCCCTTTTTTTTTAATTTTTTGATTTTCTGAAAATGATGAAAAAGTGTAAAATCTTTTTTTTTGTATTTTTTTGTCTTTTTGTTAATAAAAACGTAACAAAAAATATAATTGGGCCCTACTTGCTTTATTTTCACACTTCACACTTCACCCTCTCTTTTTCCCTTTGTTTTTCTTCTTTTTTTTTTTCATTTTTCATTTGCCCTCAACTTTCATTGGTCCGCCAAATCACCCTTTTACCCTTGGAGAAATGCAACATGTAGCACATAGGATGCATCAAGATGGTCTATTATTTTGGGTACACCTGTCCTAGACGGACCCAACCCCTGTGTTGAGTCACCTAAGTCAAGTGCACATGATGCAAACAAACGTTCCTACCAGGGATCCGGTATGAGGTTGAGTTATTCTAGGTTCAAAACCTGGGTATATGTTCTATACTGTGTACCCGAGCGGACAACTCGAGTCGAGGAGGGGGCTACGTACCGGGAACCAAAAGGCCATCCGGCTTAGTAACTTGTCCGAGCCTCTTTCTTATTTCAAGGAATGACACTAACAGAATAGGGAGACTCGACCAGCGAGCACATCCCCGAAGATGAGAAGAGAAGGGTTTTGTAACAATTTATATATACAGTTCAGATAATATCAAAGCGGTAAAAAGCAACATTTTGCACATTAGTCCCAAACATGTAAAAAAATTAGATAATAAACAAACCCAAATACAACAATTATTCCAAGCTCGAATTCTCGAACCCTGAACCGAAGATCTGGGTTCTTGTTCCCAGAAGAGTCTCCAGAGCTGTCACACCTCTTTTTTAACTACCTACACCCCCGGAAGGGTGCATTAAAGGGAGTTATTTCCAACTTGAAGTGACAATCGAAATGAAATTGTTTCTATATTAAATTCAGAGTTGCCACTTGGGAGATTTATGGTGTCCCAAGTCACCGATTCAATCCCGAATCGAGGAAAAGATTGACTCTGTTTAACAGTCTGCGAACCAAAAATCCGAGTAAGGAATTCTGTTAACCCGGGAGAAGGTGTTAGGCACTCCCGAGTTCTGTGGTTCTAGCACGGTCGCTCAACTGTTATATTTGGCCTATTATCTGATTTAGAACACATGTTTTAACCTATGGTTCAATTTTAATTTTATAACCGCTTTTATTTAATTATTTTTTTTAAGAGAGATTGCAACGCTATTTAAAATATGTTTCGGTCCACATCACATAAATGCACCCGTAGCCCATAACACATTTTATCTAACGTTGAGATTTGGATTTGGGTCACATAAATGTGCACCCGAGTTTAAGAAGGTAAATTATTAAAAGGACGCGCCTAAAGCAACTACGCGTTTGCAACTTTGCGAGGGCCATGAAAATTTGCTAATGGCACACCTCGAATTCTAAAGGATTAAAGTTAATTAAGTGAGGGCCATGAGTTATTGTGAGCACGTGATTTTTGCCTCACAGGAATTACTCTCACAAAAAAAAATGTTTGTTTTATTGTGTGCAATTCTTGTGAATTTTTCGTGATATTTTTTTTATTGTTTGCATTTGTGTGTGCACGTTTATTTGAGCAAATTAATGAAAAAAATACAAAAATAAGTTACATTTGTATTTTTAGGATTTAATTTTACAATTAGGGTTAATTAAGCAAGTGCTTGTCTTACAAAAATGAAAAAGAAATTACAAAAATAACGTACTTTGCATTTTAGTTTATTAATTGTGTGATTTGGTATTTAATTATGTGCAATAATTATTATTTAGAGTTAATTAGTATCTTTGAGATAATTTGGTTTTATAATTTAATCTAGGATTTTTGGTTTTAATGTCAAAATTAATTAGGAGGAAAATTGAAGAGAAAAAATAAAATAACAAGGAATCAAAGTCTTGGACCAGTTTTAATTAAATTCATCGGCCCAATCGACGCCCCCACCCGGTCCAATTTGATTAGGCATTTCTACCGTCCAAACGACATCGTTTCTGTCACACACAATCCGAACCGTCGATCTCCTTAGATCAAAACGGTCCAGTCCACCTCCAGCATCGAAGAAACGACGCTGTTTCAAGCTTGTGATCTGAACCATTAATTTCATCTTGATCCAACGATCCAAAGACGTTCTCATAACCCGGTCCGCACCTGACCCATTCCCATCAAGGACCGATCCGGTCTCAGAGACGTCTAAACGACGCCGTTTCATTAAGTCAAATGATCCTGGCCATTAATCTTAATTGATCTAACGGCCTGGATTTGTTCCACCCCTTCGTATATATATTTCCAAACAGACCCAGCCCCCCCAGAACCCCCTTTCTCACCTCTCTCGTCTCTAACCCTAGAGACCCCTGTATCCACCGCCTCACACCACCGTCCTCCGCCAGCCGGAAATCGCCTACGGCAGCGGACGGTGGCCAAAGACCTCCAAAATTACACCATCTCTTCGCCCCAACCTCCCCATCTCCATTCCACCCTCAGCTTCCCTCGAATCTTAACCCAGCCCTTCGAATATTCGAAAAAAACAAACAGCTTTTCCGGCGCCACCTCCAAACCTCCCCAAATTGACACCCCATGATCCCCTCACCTTCCTCTACCTTAATCCTTAACCGATTTCCTTCGAATCCTAACAGAACCCCTCGAATATCAAATCATAAGTTGAATACTAAAAACGGGTCAAAGTCAAGATTCTGTGAACGATTCCAGTCCAAAATGATTTTAATCATTTGTTCTCTATGAGAACATGCGATTAATATCAAATTGGACCGAAAATCCGAAAAAATTGAAAGATTCAAGGATGAATCCAACTTGATTTTCTGCTGGTCCAATTCTAGGTATTTCCATTTTCATTTTTCTGTATTTTTACTTATTTTTGTTTCATTTCTTTTCTTTGTTTTGTTCCTCTTCTACCCCGTTCTTTTGGAACTTTGTTATTTGTGGTTAATTCATAGATACTGTTTGGTTTAGCTGCACCTAGGGCCTCATTTTGGCAATCACAGTCCTATTGTTTAGAGAATATAGGATAGTTACAGCTCGTTATATTAGTTTGAGCTTCAAAAGAGTTAGTCCTTGTATGTTTCAAGTCAATTTTAGTTTTGACTTGTTTGTGTGAGAAATATTTTTGACGGTGTAGTGGTAAAACCTCTAGGATCAGAATTTGATACCCTGTGTTTTGGTCACCATTTGAGTCCTGGTTTAGAGAATTGATGGGCGTATTTTTTAATATTCAGGGTTCAAGATTTAACAAATGCAGTAATTAAGAGGAACTTCAATTTGAAAATTGAATTAAGGTGGCATGACAGCATGGGCTGTCAGGGCACGCTTGAATTTAAAAATCATGCTGCCCATATGAGGGGAATTTAATGAAGGAAAAAGGGATTAGTGGTGGAACTAACATTCAATAGTGGAGAACCAGGGAATAACATGGGGGTTAAACATTTATTAATGGGTTTAGTGCTGTCATGAGTTGGAGGATGGTTGGAGGAAGTCCTTAAATACACACCTAAAAACAAAACAGAGGGAAGAGGGAGAGATATCAACAGATACACTCAGACCTTAAAAACCCTGAGAATTGAGAGAAAAAATAAAGATTCAAACCCGGGAAAAAGAGAAAAACCTTCAGGGTATTAGAGGAAAAACACTATGATATATTCAGGCACCAATACGCATTGAAAAGATCAGTAATTGGTATTCTAAAATACAATGAGACTTCTGAAGATCCTTTTCTATTAAAATTGCATTCTCGAAGTGTTTTTCTCCTAGAATTTCTACTGATCCATCTGATTTTTGAGCCAAATTGAAGTCTGGGATTTGTTTGTGGTTCGAGGTCACTGTTTCATTGGTATTTGAGTTTGATTTCGCTGGTTGTTTGTTTGAATCTCGGATTTTGTTTGCTGTTGTCCAAAATCTGTGTGGTTTGGTCTATTGTCGCTGCTGTCATATACTGCCTCCTCACTTATCTTTTCTTTAAATTCCAGGTACATGTTCTAAACCATTGACAATGTAAGCTTGATTTGAGAGATGAAATAAGAGCCTCCGTTTGATCCCTTGCTGGCTGCCCATGTTATTTATGTTCCACATATGTTCGTAGTTTATTTTAATTAAAACTTGAGTAACTGAATGTTGTAATTAATCTGGATTGTATCAGACTGTATGAATTGCTATTTTCTGGACCTATGTGGGCATTGTGAGTAAAAATCAGCTGTAGTTAATTTTATCTAGACTGTTAGATTAAATAGGCCTTGTAGCATAAACATAAAGTTAGTCGTAGCTTACTCATTGAATGCTTATGATTATGTATCAGGTGGTTGCTGAATATANTATATATATATATATATATATATATATATATATATATGCACAACAAATGCGAAGTCGAGTAGATTCCGTAATCTGTATGCATTCGTTATTTGGTCCATAAATTGAAATTCTCAACATACATTGAGCAGAATTAATTAGTTATCGAAATTTCCAGATTAAGCATGACATGGTTATCAACATACGCGTGAACTCAATATGTATGAAATTTGAATTCAAAGTCAGCATATTTGATTTGAACAATTGTTAAATCCGATCATGATTCAAAAATTATTATCCTAAGGTCCAATCTAACACTGGACAGGGGCTTATTTTTAGTCCAAACTTGGGCGGCAGTTGTTCACATCAGATTTAGGACCAAATATACTCATACAGGGCCCATATGAGTTGGTTTCTCATAAAACTGACTGAGGTATTCCCTCTTCTTGGGCCATGTTGGAAATTTCAAAAGTACTGAAGACGTAAAATCATAGTAGGGATACGGGGTTAATTTGCAATATAGATTTGGGCTTACGAGTTAGGTAGCGGGTTTCAAATTAAAAGGTTTCCCCTTTTGTTTGAATCCGGACTTGAACTTGAGGCCTGAATTTTAATAATATTAATTAACTAAGGCTCTTTAGAGACAAACCCAATAGAATAATTATAGTTTGCTCTAGGATGGCCTTTAAATAATATGATGAGATGAGCCTCGCCAAATAAAAAGGCATAAATTGCGGGGCCCTCATTTAATGCTTATATCAAAATACTTAGAATTCGGGGCGTTCCGTTTAGCGAATTTCACGACCCTCCGTAAAGATAATAATATGCTAGTCGCTTTAGGCCCGACATTTAATAATATTACCTTCTTAAACTCGGGTGCACATTTATGTGACCCAAATCCAAATCCCAACGAAGTTGAGATGTGTCAAAAACTGCGGGTGCATTTATGTGACGTGGTTCGAGACGTATTTTAACGATGTTGCAATTCTATTTAAAAATAATAATAAAAGTGGTTCAAAGTTAAAAGCACATAGGTTAAAACATGTACTAAAATCAAATAAATAAGCCAAATATGACAGTTGAGCGACCGTGCTAGAACCACGGAACCCGGGAATGCCTAACACCTTCTCTCGGGTTAACAGAATTCCTTATTCAGAATTTTTGGTTTGCAGACTCCAATTGGGAAGTCGAACATTTTCCTCGATTTGGGATGTAAGTTAAACTGGTGACTTGGGACACCAAAAGCCAATCCTATCCCAAGTGGCGACTCTAAAAAAGAAATAAATAATCCCATTTCGAATAATGTCAATTTAAATCTCCCTTATACATTATCCTTCGGGGTAGGTATGATAGCCCTGGGGACACGAACCCAGAATTTCGGTTTAGGGTTCAAGAATTCAAGCTTGGAATAGCTATTATATTTGGCTTTGTCTTTTATCTGATTTTCGTACATGTTTCATGCTAAATGTGCTAAATGTTTTACCGCTTTGATATTATCTGAATTGTATATATAAAACTGTTACGAAACCCCTCTCTTCTCACCTTCGGGGATGTGCTCGCTGGTCGAGACTCCCTATTCTGTTAGTGTCATACTTTAAAGTAAGAAAGAGGCCTGACAAGTTACTAAGCCGGATGGCCTTTTGGTTCCCGGTACGTAGCCCCCTCCTTGACTCAAGTTGTCCGCTTGGGTACACAGTCTAGAACATATACCTAGGTTTTGAACCTAGAATAACTCAGCCTCATGCCGGATCCCTAGTAGGAACGCTTATCTGCATCATGTGCATTTTGACTTAGGGGACTCAACATAGGGGTTGGGTCCGTCTAGAACAGGTGTACCTGGAATAATAGACCATCCTAATGCATCTTACTTGTGCACTTATTTGTTGTGGACTCGCATGCTGACCGACTTTTAAAGGAAATAGCAGTATAAGGGTTAAAGAGAGATAATTACCTGTTTGAAAAAAAAATAATGCCCAAATAGTACCGAAATGCTGTCGAATTTTTTGAAAGATGAAAAAAAAAAGAAAAAGAGAAAAATATTTGAAAAAAAAATAGACAGAAAAATTGTTGTTTAAAAATACATTTTTGATTTTGGCAAATCTACCCAAACTACGCTAGTTTGATTCTCACCGGATGTGAGATACGTAAGAAACCCTCATCGGGTCCAACCACCCTTTTGCAAACATAGCCAAAATGTCAAAATTTTAATTTTTGTCAAATAAGTCAGGTGATGTCATTCTTGTTTTAAAATAAGCCGAATGTCCTCAAAAGGGCGCCGGAAGGCTGATTTTGCAAGAACAGCCACCCCGAGTCATTTGTAAATGGTTGGCAGGTACATCCTTAAAATCTTCCTCCCAGAAGTGCTGAAAGGCCGTATATGCAAAACCGAGTCTTTGTTTTTCTTAAATGAAAATTTTGCAAAAAATAGCCATTTTTCTGTTTAAATTAAAATAAGTCATTAAATCACTTTAAATAAATGTGCATGATGAACACGATTCAAAATAAATCTTTCTCAATCATGAATAAAAACCCTTTGGAGTTGCGTCTGTGGTGGAACAATCTGGGAGGAGAAGGGCAAGATGAAGCCAAAAAATATTTGAAAGGGCTTACCGTTTTGTTGGAAATTACACCTCGGGGAGATATCATAAGAGCATTAGTTACATGCTGGGACCCGGCGCACAACGTGTTCCATTTTTCAGACTTTGAACTTACCCCGACTTTGGAGGAGATAGCCGGGTACATCGAAAGTGCTGAGGTTCCTTTAAGACACAAATACTTGGTTGCCCCGAGAGTTGTGGCCGTGCATAAATTCTTAGACTTACTGAGGATAAGCAGGACGGTCCATAACACGGATTTGGCGGATGGTTTTTGTACTCCACACTTCATATACCAAAGATATGGCCACATCGGAGGGTTCAATAACCCATAAAACAAGATATGCAGCAAAAGTTACTGCCAAAAGTGGGGCAAACATAGACGTGTTGCTTTTATGATAACCTTTTTGGGGATTTTGGTGTTTCCAAGGAAAGATGGAAATATTGATATAAAAATAGTTGGGGTCCTCAGTACTCTACTCACTCAAGACAAAAGCACCCTCGCGCCCATAACAGTAGCTGATATCTTCCGAGCTCTCACAGTTTGCAGAGCCGGAGGAGACTTTTTTGAAGGGTGTAACTTGTTGTTGCAGATGTGGATGACTGAACACTTATGTCACCGTTCCCAGTTCCTGAGTTATGGTTCATCTGAGAAAACCTGCATAGGGGAGTTTTACACGAGAATTGACGGGGTCAGTTTACCTGAAGGAGTCACGGCATGGACAACATACTTTCGGACCCTCACTGCCAGTCAAATACAGTGGACGCTTGGATGGTTACCTGTCGGTGAAATCATATATATGCCAGCGGCTAGGCCTCATTTTCTCTTGATGGGACTTAAGAGCATTCAGCCTTATGCTCCATATCAGGTTTTGAGACAACTTGGGAGATGCCAAATAGTGCCAAAAAATGAGGATATGAGCACCCAAGCAATTGAGATTAGTCCTGACGGCCTGTTTCCTAAAGCTAAAGTCCGCCAGATCTGGAGTGAATGTCAATACTTGGCGAAGAACACTTGCGTACGGGATCGAGCTAAGGGAGAAGTTTTGCCTTGATATCATGCTTGGTATAGAAGGGAAGTGTCATTTGGGAGGCTGGCTAAAAGACCTCACCTCCAGGATTTTGCCGAGTCATCAAAAGAACAATGGGCCTGGTTAGCTAAGGAAAATGAATATAGGGCCATGATAGGAAAATTGGAAAAGTAGGTCCAAGACCTTCAGTTTGAAAACAGTGTGCAAGCCACATTCGACGAAGGGGATAAGAAGAAATTGGCCCAAGAAAATGAAACTCTTAAGGCTTAAAGCCGACAAATGAGAATAGATGCTAACAACCAACAGAGAGAAGTCGGTCTGATGAAAGGTTGATAAATGGGTTGAAAAAGAAAATCATTGAGTGTCAGGAGGATCTGGAGAAGTCCGAGGGCACCATAGCAAGACTCCGGGCACAGTGGGCAAAGAAAACAGAAGAGCGCACACAGTTCATACAGCAGATGAAGAGAGATTATGAAAAGACCATTGCCAATTTGAGAAGGAAAATAACTACCCTTGAGGACGAGGCAGCTGAACAAGCCAAAACTTTTGAGGTTGAAAGTGAACACTGCTATGACTTAATGGCCCTAATGGAACAAGAAGTACAGCAGTTACAGAGCCAACATCTTCATGACTCCCAGGTGTTGAAAGCTAGGAATAACCAGATAGAGCGCCTGCTCCTAGAAAAAGGCCGAACCAGAGACAGGATTCTGACCATTGCTCATGAGCCATCGCTAGGAAATGTCGAATGTGTGAAAACATGACTCGCACCACCTTCTTTTCAGAGGTAATGATATTTGTCAAGCAGATAATGAATGAATTAGAGCAACTACAAATGGGTCTTGCACCTACGCCCGCGGCGAGGCCGAACGATGCCCCGCGGGCCCTAATATTTGAAGCTTTAATGTATTCATAGTTAGAGTCTGTATTTCCTTTTCACATTAGAGTCTGTCAGTAGTTCCCGAGTCTGTACTTTGTTTTGAGTCTGTTGTTTTCCTTTCCAAAAAGTGTCTAGTTTTGTAATAGAATGTTTTACTAATGAAAATTGAAAATTCACAAAAAATGTTTCTTCATTTTTCGCACTTATTTTCATGAACTACGCTTGGTCTGATTCATGCGGGGTCATGATATGTAGGAAATCTTCATCAGATTCGACCGTAACCCTAAATAAGAGAAAATGGCAAAAATAAAAGAAAGTAAAGAAGAGAAAGTGAAAATCAAAAGAAGAAAATGGGAAAGTATAAGGAAAAGCCGGAATGACGCATGCAACCGTTTCAAAACATGTAGAAACCCATTTAACTGTATAGGTGCATCACACCCCAACGTAAGATTACCTATCTGTTATTTGTCTCAAACTAATCGTTTATTGCTGCTATATTTAATCCAGGTTCTATAGAAAAAAGTGGTTGGTTTTGTGGTAATCTGGCCTCACATCCATACTTCACAAGGTTAAAAGTAAGTGTTCATCCATACTTCACGAGGTCAAAAGGAAGTGTTCATCCATACTTCACGAGGTCAAAAGGAAGCGTTGAAATGTCTTCGGAAATTCCTCTGCCAGCGATTCCTATTCCGGAGGATAGTTCGATCTCAGCCATCCCAACTTCTGAGTCTGCAACTGCTGAAGAAAATAGAATTCTACGTCTCCGCATGATGGAAATGTGGGACGCCTGGGGCAATGGAAAAGAACCACCAAGTGCGATCCCTGGATTCCCTGAGCTTTTTCCTAGGGCAAGTGGGACTTCCAACATCCCCATAAGTTATCCAAATACCCCGCTGGGATATCCTACCATTTCAGCCCACTTCGCTGGAACACCTTCTAAGTCTTACCCCAGGTGCCAGCTTCAGGTGTAGCTTCAAACATATTCACCGCACCACCTTGTTCAGCTATGGCACAACCTGCTTTACCCAGGCCTAACTTCGATTCATCTTTCTTCACATTTCAAGCACCATCTTTCCCACTGGAACCTACCCAGTTTACTACCAATGCTTACCCTCACCCGCCTCGGTACGAGTTTATCACAGGACAAGAAAGAGCCTAAAAAACACCTGAACAGGAGGAAATTACTAGAAAGATGAGAAGCATGGAGCAAAGTCTGAAAAATATACAGGGATAGAGTGGACAAAAGAGCGTATCTTACGTTGACCTGTGCATGTTCCCGCACATGCATCTACCCTTGGGTTTCAAAACCCCAAAGTTTGAAAAATATAATGGGCATGGGGACCCCATTTCCCACCTCAAAAGGTACTGCAACCAGTTGCGGGGAGCGAGCGAAAAAGAAGAGCTTCTTATGGCATACTTTGGAGAGAGTTTGGTCGGCATTGCTTCTGAATGGTATATGGATCAGGATATATCTCATTGGCATATTTGGGACGACCTGTCTTGAGACTTTGTCAGGCAATTTCAATATAACATAGACATTGTCAAATCTAAAAAAGAAGTCCTCGGAGAGCTTCCGAGAGTATGCTGTCAAATGGCGCGAACAAGCGGCCAGAGTCAAGCCTCCAATGGACGAAACAGAGATGGTCAGTGTCTTTCTTCAAGCCCAAAAGGCCGATTATTATCAAAACATGATGTCTGCAATGGGAAAGTCGTTTGCCGAACCATCAAAATTGGTGAAATAGTTGGAAATGGGTTGAAAACAGGGCGAATCTTGAGTCAGTCTGCTATAAGGGCTACTTCTCAAGCAATCCAAGGTGGGTCTGGAGGAGTAGCAAACCGAAAGAAGAAGGAAGAAGCAACAATGGCAACTTCGAGTGTAAGAAAACCCCATCCGGCCAGATTTCATTTCTCTGAAGGAACCCTACAACACTATTATCCCCATCAAGATGCGACCTATGATATAGGTCCTCAGCCATACGCAGTGATGAATGCACAACCATATGTCAGGCCACAACAACAATTTAACCAAAATAGAGCTCCATTTCCTAGAAATTAGCCTCTTCACCCAAACCCCCGTCCTCCACAAAATAATTTCCGTCCTTGTGAACTACCCAGGAGGCCAAATTTTACACCAATTGGTGAATCCTACTCCAGTCTATTTCCAAAGCTTGTTCAAATGGGTCTGCTACAGCCCATGCCTCAAAACAGGCAAAACATAGAATCACCCTCCTATCAACGCAGCGTCCGATGCGCTTATCACTCAGGAGCCGAGGGGCATGATACGGAAAACTGTTGGACTTTGGAAAAAGCCGTGGAAAACTTGATAGAACAAGGAAAGATAGTGTTAAGGGATGAGGATGTCCCCAACGTAACAAATAACCCACTATCATCCCACAATAATGGGCTAGTAATTGGAATGATTTGTGAAGATAAGGAATTTGATCCGGCACTAAAAGCCATAATTACCATTGCTGATGCAGAGAGAAAGGCAAAAATTGCCCCGAAGCAAGATAAATGGGAAAAGAAGACCAAAGCCACCCAGTCAAAACCAGAAATGAAAGGTGAAGTAGGAACGGGGGCAATGCCTCCCAAAGATAGTGTTCTCTATGTCCCACGAGGTAGCAAAGAAAAGCAATTGACTTTAAGCCCTCTAAAAAGATTTGAACTGAAAAAGGGAGCCCAGATGTACGTACCCAAGGGAGCTTATGTGGTGCGGAGGACAATTAAGCCATCGAGGCCGAACGAGCTCGTGGTTATTAGACGCGCGCCACAGAAACCTATGACAGATCCTACTGCGGTACCATGGAATTACCATAAAGCAGTGGTCACGTATAAAGGAAAAGCGATCCTGGGGAAGCTTCAAGAAAATTACCCTGTTGAGAAATACTCTAACGCGGAAGAAGTGAACAACGCCACCAGAAAGCGTTTTCCAGTTAAGAAACTTGTAAGTGCCGAAGAAGCAGAATCTTTCTTTCAGAAAATGAAGCGGAATATGAAGTAGTTGATCAACTGCGAAAGTATCCTGAACAAGTATCTTTGGTATCATTACTAATGAAATCCCCTGAACACCAGAAGGTTTTTATGAAAACCCTCAATGAAGCATACGTGCCAGCTGAAACTTCGGTGGAACAGTTAGAAAGAATGGCAGAAAGATTTTTCGCTATCAATCAGATTTCATTTAGTAAAAACGACTTGCCTCCAGAAGGGGCCGCTCACAACAAAGCTTTGCACTTAACTGTCAAATGTGAGGGATGTGAGCACGTGATTTTTTTCCCTATATGTGAATTACTCCCAGAAAATTCAAAATAAAATAATTTTTAGTTTGCTTGCAATTGTTGTGAATTTTGTGTTATTTTTCTTGTATTATTTGCATTTATCTGTGCATGTTTATTCGTTAAATTAATAAA
>MU715944.1:5727-25135 GCA_026770625.1 Nicotiana glauca | reverse complement strand
AATCTCAAACTTAATCCAGCAAAGTGTGCGTTTGGAGTTCCATCAGGGAAGTTGTTGGGGTTTGTGGTAAGTAGATGAGGTATTGAATTAGGCCCGTTCAAAATCAAAGCCATTCAGGAGTTACCACCGCCAAAGAGCAAGAAAGAAGTGATGAGTTTGCTCGGCAGGTTGAATTATATCAGCAGGTTCATTGCTCAGCTTACAACGACTTGCGAGCCTAACTTCAAGCTGCTAAAGAAAGATGCAGCGGTCAATTGGACGGATGAATGTCAGGTAGCATTTGACAAAATTAAGGAGTATTTGGCCAGTCCACCTGTATTGGTTCCACCAGAGCTGGGAAGACCCTTGATCCTTTATCTGACAGTGTTGGATAATTCTTTTGGCTGTGTACTGGGGCAGCATGATGTCATAGGAAAGAAAGAGCAGGCAATTTACTACCTCAGCAAGAAGTTCACATCTTACGAAGTAAAATACACTCAACTTGAGAGGATGTGTTGTGCATTGACCTGGGTTGCGCAGAAATTGAAACATTACTTGTCAGCATATACCACTTATCTCATTTCGCGGTTGGATCCATTGAAATATATTTTTCAGAAGCCCATGCCCACAGGGAGGCTCGCAAAGTGGCAAATCCTGCTTACGGAATGTGATATTATATACGTGACCCGTACTGCGATGAAAGCACAAGCAGTGGCTGATCACCTAGCGGAGAATCCAGTTGATGATGAATATGAACCTTTGAAAACATACTTTCCTGATGAGGAGACAATGCATATTGAGGAATCCGAACAAGATGAAAAACCTGGGTGGAAGTTGTTCTTTGATGAAGCTGCCAATAACAAAGGCATTGGGATAGGAGCAATACTTATTTCTGAGACAGGGCAACATTACCCTATTACAGCTCGACTTCGCTTCTACTGTACTAATAATATGGCTGAATACAAGGCATGTATCCTGGGATTGAGGATGGCTATAGATATGGGTGTGCAAGAAATCTTGGTCTTGGGCAACTCGGATCTTCTGGTGCACCAAATTCAGGGAGAATGGGAGATACGAGACTTAAAACTCATACCGTACCAGCAATGTTTGCATGAACTTTGTCAGCCATTTCAATCAATAGATTTCAAGCACATTCCAAGGATTTATAATGAAGTTGTTGATGCTTTGGCCACTTTGGCGTCAATGTTGCATCATCCAGATAAGGCTTATGTGGACCCATTGCAGATTCAAGTCCGAGATCAGCATGCCTATTGTAATATGGTGGAAGAAGAGCTTTATGGTGAGCCATGGTTTCATGATATCAAAAAATACCTCAGAATGGGAGTATATCCGGCACAGGCCATGGGGGATCAAAAGAGAGCTATTAGACGCTTGGCAAGCAGATTTTTCTTCAGTGGAGGAATTTTGTACAGAAGAACTCTAGATCTTGGTTTATTGAGATGCATGGATGCTAAACAGGCTACAAATATCATGACCGAGGTACATGCGGGATTTTGTGGACCTCATATGAGTGGGTATGTGTTGGCAAAGAAGATTCTCCGAGCAGGTTATTATTGGCTTACTATGGAACGGGATTGTATCAGTTTTGTGCGCAAGTGTCATCAATGCCAAGTACATGGAGATTTGATCCATTCTCCACCATCTGATCTGCATACAATGTCGGCACCATGGCCCTTCGTTGCTTGGGGGATGGATGTCATTGGGCCGATCGAGCCAGCAACATCTAATGGGCACAGGTTTATTCTAGTAGCCATTGATTACTTCACTAAGTGGGTTGAAGCGAAAACTTTCAAATCGTTGACCAAAAAGGCAGTGGTCGATTTTGTGCATTCAAAAATCATTTGTCGGTTTGGAATTTCAAAGGTGATTATCACAGATAATGGTGCCAATCTCAATAGCCATCTGATGGCGGAAACATGTAAGCAGTTTAAAATCACGCACCGCAATTCCACCCCATATCATCCTAAGGCGAATGGAGCAGTTGAGGCAGCTAATAAGAACATCAAGAAAATACTTCGGAAAATGGTGGAAGGATCCAGGCAGTGGCATGAGAAATTACCTTTCGCTCTGTTAGGATATCGCACTACTGTTCGTACTTCAGTAGGGGCGACTCCTTATTCATTGGTGTATGGTACGGAGGCGGTGATACCTGCAGAAGTTGAAATACCATCCCTTCGGATTATTGCTGAAGCAGAAATTGATGATGATGAGTGGGTCAAAGCCCGTTTAGAACAATTGAATTTGATTGATGAAAAGAGATTAGCAGCAGTATGTCATGGACAGTTATACCAACAGAGAATAGCAAGAGCTTATAACAAGAAAGTGCGTCCGTGGAAGTTCGAAGTAGGGCAATTGGTGTTAAGGCATATCTTACCTCACTAGTCTGAAGCAAAACGAAAGTTCGCTCCTAACTGGCAGGGGCCGTTTGTTGTAACACGAGTGTTGTCTAATGGTGCATTGTATCTAACAGATGTGGAAGGGAAATGTGTAGAAATGGCTATCAACTCTGATGCAGTCAAAAGATATTATGTATGATTTCTTTATCTTTATGCACCTGATTGTATTTGGCATGTTTTAAGATTGAAATGACGAAGGCATTTTGTTCTGCTATCCAAACACTTTATCCTTTGTTATCCCTTTTGAGCCCTGTTATATTTTTCTTTCGTAGCCCTCTTTCGGAATCAACAACAAAATTTAAGAACCCGAGCAGGGAAATTAATTGGAGAAACACAGTGGAAAAAGAAAAGAAAATAAAAGAAAAGAAAGAAAAGAAAAGAGAAAGAAAAAGAAAAAGAAAAAGAAAAGAAAAGAAAGAAAAGAAAAGAGAAAGAAAAAGAAAAAGAAAAAGAAAAAGAAAAGAAAAGAAAAGAAAGAAAAGAAAGAGAAAGAAAATAAAAAGAGAAAGAAAAAGAAAAGAAAGAAAAGAAATGAAAAGAAAAGAAGAATGGAAGAAAAGAAACATCGCAACAATGAAGCGGTTTTATGGCCTGAACTACGTTTGACTTGATCCCGAAAGGGTACGTAGGCAGTCTCACTGAGGTTCAGTCACAACAAAAGAAAAAGCCAAGAATTCCCAAGAAAGAAACTGGGGGCAAAAGTTATGTTGCGAAAGATATGATTCTGAAAGTTGTAATCTTGAACCCACGTTGAATTATTTTGAGCTTTTATATCTTTCTTTCTAAACCCATCCAAAATCCGCACTACGGTCCAAAGAAAGACCTTCTGATCAATTTTAAGAAATGTCAATACGAGCAGGTAAAGTGATTCATACCAGGGAAAACACTCTGAGGTCAGAAGGAAAATAAAAATGAGAGAGTCTTATTGGTGAAAACCTTCACGGGCACCATAAGGCGACGTGAGTTGAGAGAAATAAAAATGAGAGAGTCTTATTAGTGAAAACCCTCACGAGCACCGTAGGGCGAAAGTGAGTTTTCAAATTGGGCAAATGAAGGAAGTATGTTGTTGAAAGGTGTTTTTTGAAACATGGAAAAATAAGCAAGGTTTGGGTTTTGGTGAAAGTCGGTTGTGAAAGTATGAAACAGCAAATATGGCAATTGACAGTTGATTGGTGGGACAGACTAGGTTGGTTAATCCAAAATGCATGTCACAATCAATGGAATCAACCTTTCCACCCAGATAAGTCCTATCCTTTTTCTCTTCATTACAACTCAGTCATTTTCAGAGTTTTCTATCCTCAAAACCTTCAAGATCATTGCATTTCATTCTCTTGAAATCTGTCTATAAGACGTTTCAGTGTCAGTTCTATTCAAAAACAAAAGAAGGATGTCAAAGCTAGCTATCAGCTTCCCAGTTGTATGGCACAACAAGGTTGGGACATATCAAAGAAAGTAAAGCATGAAGGACCAAGGGAAATCCCATCAGTGGGGTAATCAGATAATTGTGAGAGAAAAGTGAAGTTTCACAAGAAGGAGACAGAAACACAAAATAGCAATACGGGGTAAAAATATTCGGGTCATCCGGGAAGTTGTGGCATGTCAAAACAAGTCCAAAGAAGCAAGCCAGAGCTGAGTTGGAAACAAGAGCATGGCCAACAAGAATTCCAGCAGCTAAACACCATTTTATATTAACAAATCTTTCTTTGATTAAAATAGGGGCAGAAAATTTTCTTTGTATGCAGGAGCCCACCTGGATAACAAGGGAATACTTTCCAAAGTTAGCAAGCAGGAGCCCACCTGAAGAACAAGGGAATATTTTAATGCAGCAAGCAGGAGCCCACCTGAAGAATAAGGGAATACATTTCAAGCGCAGCAGTCAGGCACCCACCTGAAGAACAAGGGAAGTATAATGAAAGTCTTATATTTCAAGTTTAATATTCGGTAACACAACGTGCCCAATTATCAAATTGGGGCAGAAAATTTTCTTTGTTTTGTATGACTGTTGCAAGCAGGAGCCCACCTGAAGAACAAGGGAATACCTTTCAAATTCAACAAGCAGGAGCCCACCTGAAGAATAAGGGAATATCTTTTCAAAATTCAGCAATCAGGAGCCCACCTGAAGAATAAGGGAATATCTTCCAAAATTTAGCAATCAGGAGCCCACCTGAAGAATAAGGGAATACATTTCAAGTTTCAGCAGTCAGGCACCCACCTGGAAAACAAGGAAAGTACAATCCAAATTTTAGCCTTTAAATTTTAATATCTGATAACATGATACACCCAGTCAACAGACTGGGGCAGAAATTTTTTTTTTTTTGTCTATTCTGTTGCAATCAGGCACCCACCTGGAGAACAAGGGAATACTTTTTCAAGCATCACAAGCAGGAGCCCACCTGAAGAACAAGGGAATACTTTTTCAAGCATCACAAGCAGGAGCCCACCTGAAGAACAAGGGAATACATTTTCAAGCATCGCAGTCAGGAGCCCACCTGAAGAATGGACACATATTTCAGATTATAGTAGCCAAGCAACATCAAGAGAAATGGCAGAACATCATCAAGGCAACAATAGGAATCCCATGGGAAGAACACAAGATACAAGTTCAAGGCAACACAAGAGCAAGTTTGAAGACGTAAATAGGATCTTTTGTAATTCCTAGATGATAGCTTAGATTAGCTTCTTTTGTTTTACCACGGTGTAATAAGGGGTCACCAAGCAGTAACAGCAGCAACAACAGTGAGATCACAGTGCCTGGTAGTCCCAGCTATGAGACACTCCTGAACTACACTGACCTGATTCCCGTTTAGCCCGGGATATGTAGGCAGCCTCTGAAGCAGGGTGCGGTCAACTCTTTCAAAATACTTCACACGGAATATGCGAACGAGCAAAAATCTCTCATTTTCTCTCACTTATCTTTGCACGCAAACTCTTCGTGTTTTCGGGCAAAGAGGGGCAGCTGTGAGCACGTGATTTTTGCCCTAAGCAAAATGTTCCCAAAAAGTTCAAACAAATAATTTTTCTTTATTTTTAAAATTTTTGTGCATTTTGGTGTCATTTTGTGATAATTGCTGCATTTTATTTGTGCGTGATAATTCATATAAAGTACAAAAAATAAGCATTTGCATTTAGGTTTTAACTTCATATGCTAGTATTAATTAGGAATTAATTTGTTTTAGAATAGGATATGAAGAAAATGACAAAAATAGTTCACTTTAGCATTTTTATTGTTTTAAATAAAAATTGCTATAAAATAGTTTTTAAAAGTAATTTTAGGCCATTAATTAGTTTAGTTTAAAGTTTATTTTTATTTTTGCATCCTTATAAAATTAAAAAAAATATATAATAAATACAAAATTACAAATGAAAAAAAAAAGAAGAGAAAAATGAATTAAAATGGAAAAATACAAAAGGAGTATCTTGGATTAAAGGCCAATTTAGGCCAATTTTGTACCCAACCCGCCAGGCCCAAGCAGTCCAAGCCCAAACAACCCAAACCCGGTCTGTCTCCATCACCCTCCAAACGACCCCGTTTTAGGGCCGAAATGATCTGAACCGTCGAGGTTCTTTTGATCAAACAGCTCAGAAGTGGGGTATCATCTGTATAAAAGTATCGAATTAATACTCCCCCCTACCCCTGTCTTACCATCAAGCACAAACCCTAGCTCTGTGTAATGCCAACGTCGTCGCCGGCCGAAAATCGTCTCCGCCGGCGGCCTACCACCAAACGCCATAAAATTACACCACTAGATTCCTCATACCTTCCTCTTTCACAATACCAAAGCCCCATACTCTGAATCCCAGCCATGAATCTCCAAATAGTGTCGCCGCCTTCGCCGAAACCCTACCGGCGGCGAACACTACCTATGCTAAACCCTGCCAGATTAACACCACAAGACCCTCTCCCCTTCCTCTTCTCACCCCTGTATCCAGTTTCCGTCGAATCTTACCCTATCTCCTCGAATAATACCATTTCCTTCGCCGGAAACCTACCGCCGGCGAACACTACTTACTCCAATGACCACCAGAAAAACACCATAGCTTCCTCATAAGACCCTCTTCCCATTCCCACTTGTAGTTTCCTTCGAATCTTGCAGAAAACTTCGAATATTGATTTTAAGTTTTCCGGCCAAGACTCAAGGTATGCCAAAAATTCCCAAAATAACACCTTAGACTCGCCTAAACCTCCTTTATCCAACCCCTATAGTATCTCCCTTCGAATCTGCTCGTAATTCCTCAACATTCTTTTTAAATATTCTGGTCAAGAACCCTAATTCAATTCTTGGGAATTCTTGACCGTAATATCCCTAATAATGTGTTTTCTTTTGGAAAACACACCATTATGGATGTTACGGATCAAGAATCTTGAAGGACTCAAACAATCATGGCTGGCTAGAGTTTTGTGTTAGTAAGTTGTCTTTTCTATCCTTTAATTCAATTTTTCTTTTATTATTTTGTTGTCTGATTTTACTTACTGAAAATTCTGTTAAATTGGACTAATTAGTGATGCATGTTTTTAGGATAACTTTCATTCTGTCAATCAATTTGATTGTTCTAATTACTTTTTGTCAGTCAACTCGTTAGGTATTAATTTAGGATTACATGGCAATTAATTGAATTGTTTTGGTTTTACGGTTTGTTCAGTTGTAATATGAATAGTTAAATTGCAGTAATTGATTTTGTCGGATGATTGATTAATTGATAGCTTGTTAGTATTGAATTACAAAGGCATTTAGCCTGTTTGGATATAGCTAATGGGGTAGACAAAGGTAGTAATTTTGAGGGGAAGGTGGTGGCATTTTTGGTATATCAGAATAGGTTAATAGTAATTATAGCTTAGTTAAAGGGTAGTGTGGGCAATGGAAAAGGGTAGTTTAATTAGATTTAGTAATTTCTAAAAGGAAGTGAGGGTAGTATAGGAATTATAATAGGTATAGAATCTTCTAGATTGGGCTCTAGTGTAAACTTTGGCTAAATAAGTGTAGTTACTTATAGCACAAGTCAGAAATAAAGGGGTTAAAAAAGAAATAAAAGAAGGACTAACTTGTAAAGAAGGAAATCTGAAATTATAATCTATTGTTGCCTATAAAAGGGCATGCAAATGCCTTGATTAATAAGTTTTTAGAGAACCTCCAAATTTCCCTCCCAAAAAATTCCTTTCAACTTCAGATTTCACTTTGCAATTTGAATCTGCCAAAAGTCCAAAAAAATAAGAAAAAACCAGTAAAAAACTGAGATCACTGTTCCATTGAAAATCTAAGCCTAATTTCCATTTTTAGTATTGAATTATACTGTTAGAAGACTCAATTGCACATTAGGTTTTGAGTTCCAGTAATTTCGAATTCAGTCAAGTTACTTTGGATCAAATTAAGTGCTATTGTTTGCGGTGCTGTGATTTTGAAAATTCTGAGTCATTTCTGGACCAATTTACTGCTGTTGTGTGCTGAACCTTACACTGCTGTAGCTGATTTCTTCTTCTCCCTTGTATTGCCATTTTCAGGTACATATTTCTGAGTCTCTTCAATGTAATTGTGAATTGAAAATTGAAATGAAGATGTTCATCAGATTCATATGAGGATGCTCTTAGTATTTTAGTCTTATAGTTGTTATAGTTGTTCAACTAGTTTTATTTGGAATTACATAGACAATAGATATTCAGAATGTATAAATTGGACTGTATAAACTGTTACTTGTTGAATCCACGTGAATTTTGATATAGTTTTAAAATCGAACAATGTCCTCTTCATGAAATTTGTTGTAGGTGTTTACATATGTGTTAGTTTACAATAGCTTTGATATTAGATATTCAATGATCTAGATCTGTTTTGGCATGGTATAGCTGGATTATCGCCTGTTATACTAATTCAATCCTTTAAAAATTAGAACTGTATAAATAAACTAGAATTTTGAGAATGTTATATGATAGATCTTTATATGTGATATGAGCATTAACTAGCTCGCTTTTGGTATAGATCAACTTCAACAGTCTAGTATTGAAAAATGTTCAAGCTCATATTTCAGTAATTAGTTCTAATGTTAATTTAGCTTGATTAAATGATAATTAGTCTATTTAACAGAACATTAGCCCTAATTCACGTTTTGTTGCAATATTTTGACATTAATAGATTTAGAGATCCATTAACATAAATAGGAGTACTAGCTTGTTTGAATTTATCAAAATCAGAAGTAGTATAATTACAATAATTTGAAATCACTTTAGTTTGGTAGTTTCGAAACATGACATGATCAGTTTATTTGAATTGGGCTGGTTTTGGGCCCAAAATGTAAGGTCTTAACAGAACATTAATCTTTAAGTTGTAAAGTAGTACAATGTTGGCTGGGCCAGAGCCTATATTATTAGGTTTTAATATGGACTAAAATTTAATTTGCATTCCTTGGGTTAAAAGATTTTAGGCCCAGAAGCATGGTTGAAGCTGGAATAAGGATTAAAAAGTTCAAATATAATAATACTAAAAAATAAATAATTAGGAATATGGAAAATTAATCCATAAATATGAAATTGGGTCTTGAGTTAGGTAGCGGGTTCAAGCTAAAAGGTTTTGCCCTTTTGTTTAAATTCGGACTTGAATTCGAGATTCAAATTTATAATCGTGGATTAATTGACTTTTAGAGACAAAACAAAAAATAGAGAATTTAGTTACTTTAGTTTGGCCTTTAATAATAAAATGAGACGAGCCTCGTCAAATCAAAAATACATAATTACGGGGCCCTCATCAATTACTTAATTCAAAATGCTTAGTATTCGGGACGGGCTGTTTAGCAAATTTTACGGCCTTCCCAAAAGATAACAACACGTTAGTCGCCTTAGGCGCGTTTTAATTAATCTTACCTTCCTAATACGGGTGTGCATTTCATGCAACCCAAATCCAAATTCATAAACGTTGAATAAGAATGTGTTGAGGGTCCGGGTGCATTTCATGTGACGTGATCCAAAAATATGTTCTTGAACGACGTTCACTTTCTTAAATAAAACAATAATAGATAAAAGCGGTAAAATAATTCTAAAATTGCACAATAGGACAATATGTATTATAATAAAATATTTTAGCCAAATATAGCAGTTGAGCGACCGTGCTAGAACCACGGAACTCGGGAGTGCCTAACACCTTCTCCCGGGTTAACAGAATTTCTTACCCGTATTTCTGGTTCGCGACTGTTAAACAGAGTCAAACCCTTTCCTCGATTCGGGATTTAAACCGGTGACTTGAGGCACCATAAATCTCCCAAGTGGCGACTCTGATTCTTAAATAAAACGAATCCTGTTTCGATTGTCCTTTAATTGGAAAAACTCCTTCTTTATTATATCCTTCCTCGGAGGTGTAGTAAAAGCTCGGAAAAAGGAGGTGTGACAGTAGTGCACGAGCTATGAGAGGCAAAAATCTACCATATTCTTCTGGCTCAACTCATGCCCCGAGTATTGAAAAGATATTTATATTTTACAATTCCAAAAACTACCTCAATCTTAAGTAACTTACAAAATCATACTTTCTATAAGTGTGTGATAGGAAACTGAATCTATTGCCATGACTAAGATTCTAGGGGTCATAATATTTGAAAGTAGACTATAGAAAAAATATTTGCTGAGTTGGTTATTGGTATCTCAATAGGTATTTTGTTTCATTGAGGAGATCATTTTGAAACAGTATTATATGTAAATATTTTAAGTTCATGTATAATGATTTCTTGATAAGCACACAAGGTTTAATGCAATGATTTGAGGCACAAAAAGAAAATATCAAGATTCTTAAGCATGTAAAATTGGTTTGTAACAGACACTGAACAATAGGCTATATAATGAGACATTGTAAACTTAGTTACCGGCACCAAATTTAAACCCAAAAACGTGCTCTAAAGACAAAAAAGAAAAAACTATAGAATGCAAATGGTGAAACTTTAGTAACAGGGATTATGTTTAAGCAGAGGCTTTGAGCTTCTTAGCAAAGATTTGCATTTGACAAGAGTATTCCAATCCTTTTGAAGGATCTGTAAATTGTCGCTTCTAATTTTTATACTACTTCGTGAGAAGCGATTGTAGAAAAGCTTTAAATATTAAAATTTGGAGCAGTGACATCCTTCCCAAATAGGGAAATGTGAAAAATTAATCGATAAGTGATATTTGAGATCTTGTACTAGTTCTAGTACTTGTGCCATAAAAATCAATCTTTGTAATATATCTACTCACTCTTACTCTATGCAGATAACTTTGTAACTCACTCTTACTTTATGCAGATAACTAGTCAGAGATAACTACTCACTTAGTTCTTAGTAAGATATAACCAGTGCATATTGTGTGTGTATATATATATGTTTGTTTTTAATTTTTAATTTCATTTTGAATGTGTAGGAAAATACGGGTGATGC
This sequence comes from Nicotiana glauca, assembly GCA_026770625.1. Taxonomy (NCBI): domain Eukaryota; kingdom Viridiplantae; phylum Streptophyta; class Magnoliopsida; order Solanales; family Solanaceae; genus Nicotiana; species Nicotiana glauca. The sequence goes on along the minus strand of MU715944.1, from coordinate 14,360 downwards.
AATTGGAAATGGTGGCCACAAATCAATTTGAATCATTAAAGTGAATGGTGAAGACCTTTTGAACAAGATTTTTATTTTTGTTGACACTATAAATAGGAGCACATTTGGTTTTGTAGAGGTCTTTGCTATTGAACTTCTTGAACCAACACTGTTTTATTACGATAGATAGTACACAAAGTATGTTTTTTTTTGTTGAAATTTATTTTAAGTATATGCATTTGAATTATTTTTATTCTATTGCTTATCATTTAAATTAATGCTTCATATATATATATGTGTGTGTGTGTGTGTGTGTGTGTGCGCGCGCGTGTGTGTGTGTGTGAGAGAGAGAGAGAGAGAGAGAGAGAGAGAACTTGATGCAAACAAATATAGTTTTTTAACCACAAAATTGTGGCTAATATAATTATTTGAAAAATAACTTTGTAGTGTAGACAAAATCGCCACGCTTAGAAAGTGTGGCCATAGGGATTGTCAATCTGGCATTGTTAATGATAAATGTTGCTCTAGAAGCCACACTTTATAAGTGTAGCCTATAACGTGACAAAGATCACGCTTTATAAGTGTAGCCTTATCTCATAAAAGCGTGGCTATATGAGAAAATATAAGTGTGGCCTTTGTACCGTATCGGCCACACTTTTAAAGCGTGGCTTCTAAGGCAACACCTACAAAGCGTAGCCAATAGACAAAGGTTACGGTACTTTAGGCCACCCCCCAAAAAGCGTTGCCTAAAGTCGTAAAATATTGCCTTTGCCCAAATGCTACACTTCTTGGCATCTTAGGCCACACTTCTCAGGGGTGGTTGTAGGCCTAAAATATTGTAGTATATCAACACTCAATTACCCACTCAATACCTCTCGGTCAGAGAGTATTTTGCCCAACTTGACTTTTCAAGTCCAAAATGGGTAATGTACAAAATATGATAAAAGCTCAAGTCGGTTATTACTATCTCTAGGTTAAACCCTTTAATTGGGATTATCAGTCTCTCGATTGACCCAATTTCTTGTTAGCCAAATTTTCCTAGACTAAGTCTCTCATTCTCAAGTAGAGACTAAGTCTCTCTTTCTCAAGTAGAGACTAAGTCAAATACGCATGAACTAATGTGCAATCATTAATTTCACAAATTAAAGCATGAACAAGGCTAAATAATAAACGCCCAACCATAAACAAGTATTAAATTAGACACCACTAGGGTTGGGTCACAACCCTGATAAAAATATAGCTACTTTTGCTTGAAATTTAAGAAATAGAAGAATAGATGCTAATTAAACTCATATTGTAATTTCAAAATAATAAAATATATATTAAAATATCCCAAAATATGAAAAACTACTATAAGAAGCAAAGATAAACGACTATTGTAGCTACTGATGTCAAAAAGTTGACCTAAAATTATGAAACTTGTCTATTATACAAAGCTAGAAATTTCAGACAAAAATACCTTTCTGGAGGTTCTGCAGCGGCACAATTCCATGTGCGGTCCGCAAAATTCTTCAACTTGTCAAGACTGCAAGTCTGCGGCCGCATGATTCTGATCTGCGCCCGCAAGACACTCTTTTTGCGATCCGTAGATTTGTAACTGTGGCCGCATCTTGCTTCTTCTGCAGCCGCACAATTCTTGTGTGGTCCGCACTTTTGATGGACTTGGAATGCACATTCTATGAGCTTTGTTCCTGGCCTAGCTTTTGCGGCCGCACAATTCATGTACGGACCGCACTTTGCACTAAACTCTGCTAGCTTTTCCTTCATAATCAGCGGCCGCAGATGATATTCTACGGTCTGCACTTCCGAGCTTCTGTGCCTTTTACGTTCTTGAGTTTAAATTACCCCTTCTTGAGTTGGATTTCATTTCGGGAGTTCATCTTCCAATATTCCTGTAATTAATCACATTTTATCAGTTTTGGGAACACAATTAAACGCTTTTGGACTACAATAAAAGCAAAAAAGGGCTATTAAGTAGTCAAAATCCCCACTTATCAGGGGCTCCTCAAGTTTAGAAGACTAGGAATTCGCCAAAAAATGATCATATTCAAGAAATTATGGATAATATGGATATTCATATTATCCGCCGGTTAACCCATTTTTTATCCGTATTAAATATGAGTCTGGTCGGATAATATATCCATTTCTCCATTACCTATTTTCGACCATATCTATTTCCGACACGACCCACCCGTTTGCTACCCTTACCTATGCGATTGATCTTCAAATATTATCCTAGTTTTTAACTTTGTTGCAAAAATATGCTTCTTTTCACAAAGAATGACATAGTTCCTTAATATTGAAAACTGAAAGTTAATGGTTGAATATTGTTTAAACCGTTTAATTGTTAATAATTTATGCTTAATTTTTTTTTCCGAACATTAATTTAGTGATTTGATTTATTAAACTCTATTGTTGGTCCTTAAAAAATATCAAAAAGGACAAGGCGGGTCTTCTTGATTAGGTGTTATTTTTACTGAATTAGTAATTGAAGATCATTTGTATTGGTATTTTATGGTTTTATTTTAAATTTGAGATCATTTAAAGCATATTTGAGGTGGTTTGTTCAAATATTAAAATTACAATTTCGAATGACACTTTGTTGAATAACACAAATAAACTACTATATCGACCGAGTAGACTTTGATGAATAACTTAAACAGATAGGTCGATTACAAATGACACAAAGTCATGTCAAATTGGTAGATTTGGTGAACAATTAAAATTCACAAAGTCATGCTTATCGGGTATAGTTTGTAAATAATTTAACAAATAGATAGAATATAGATAACGTAAAGTCATAACAATTAGAATTTAGTGAACAATTGAACAATCACAAAATTATGCCAACAAGATGTGACGACCCGACCTGTCGTCTCATGAGTTACCGCTCCGTTTCCCTTATTTTATGCTTCTTCATATTTCATTATCGGTATTTGGTGTGTTAGAGTTGATTTGGATTGGTTTTGGTAGGAAATGAGACACTTAGTCTCTTTAAGGAAGGTTTGGTTTGGAAAAGTCAACCAGAGGTTAACTTATGAGTTATAAGGCTTGGATGTGATTTTCGGTGATTTGGTTAGTTTTGGGGGTTGTTTGGTAACTTAGGAGTGTGATCGGAATTGATTTTGGAGGTCCGGTGTAGAATTAGGCTTGAATTGGCGAAGTTAGTATTTTGGCGAATTCTGGTTGTTAGGTGAGATTTTGATCCGAGGGTCGAAATGAGATTCCGAGAGTTGTTGTAGCTTTGTTAGGTAATTTTGGATATGTGTGCAAAATTTCAGGTCATTCAGAGGTGTTTTGGTCGGATTTTTGATCGAATGCATGTTTCGGAAGAATTTGAAGAACTTAGGCTTGTATTTTATGTAATTTGATGATTTTAGTGTTAATCGTGGTGTTTTGATGATTGGAGCAAGTTTGAATAAGATATTGGATTATGTTTGTATTTTTGGTCGAGGTTCCGGGGGCCTCGGGGTGAGATCAGATGGTTAAACGAATAGTTTTGAAATTTTTGCATGTTAAAGGTCTGCTGGTATCTGGTATTTTCGCACCTGCGGTTATGGGACCGCAGGTGCGGTCACGCAGAAGCGAGGGTTTGTCGGGGCACTGTTTCCGCAGAAGCGGTTGGGAAGCCGTATCTGTGAAGCCGCAGATGCGGGATTTACGTCGCAGAAGCGGTTCTTTGGATTTAGGGATTTTTCGCAGAAGCGGAAGGAGACCGCAGAAGCGACATTTGGACCGCAGAAGCGATTTCTGCTGGACAGAAATATTTAATTCATCTTCGCAAAATTTTGAAATAGTAACAAATTTCACTTCGGACTTGGAGAGTTTTTGGGCGATTTTGAAGAGGGTTTCAAGGACTTTGATCAGGTATGAATTCTTGGACTTAAAACATGATTTTATGGTGTAAATACATGGATTAGAGCTAAAAACTCAAGAAATTAAGGTATAAAAATGGTGGTTTAAGGCTTGAACTCAAGAGAGTTAAGAATGGGGATTTGAGGGGTCAACTGGACTCCAATTCTGGTAATTTTTGATATGTATAGACTCGTGGCGAGATAAGGAACCCGTTGATGTAAAAATTTATGAGATTTGAGAAGTGGGTTCGGGGCTCGGGTTTTGGTAATTTCGGGATTTGTGCCCATTATTGATTGTTTTCTCTTGGGATTTGTTCCCTTAGCATATTGTAATGTATTCGCACTGATTTTAGTTAGATTCGACGCTTGAGGAGGCCGATTTGAGGGGCAAAGGTATCGCGATCTAGAGATTTCACAGGTTCGAGGTGAATAATGATTGTAAATAATATCCTGAGGGTTTAAAACCCCGTATTTGCACATCGTAGTGCTATATTGAGGTGACTTGCACGTCGGATAGTGAGCGTGGGTAGAGCACCGTTGGGAATTGTGACTTGGTCCGTCCCGATTGATTATTTTACCGCGTATTTGACTGAAACTTATTTGATATTATCATGATTTGGGCTGATTGCCGTATTTGGGCTTCGTGCCAATTATTTGAACCCTTTGGGGATTTTTATCACTATTTCCTCACTATTTTGACACGTTATTTGAACTAATGATTATACTATTTTGCAAACTCAACCGTTTAATTAAATTTTGAGACCTTACTGATATTTTACTGTTGTCTGGGCTGATAACTATTATTTTATTGATGCCCGAAGGGCTTATGATATTTCTGGACTGAGTGAGGCTTTCAGGCCTCGATTGATATGTGAAGAGGCTTTCAGGCCTCGAGTTATATGTGAGGAGGCTTTCAGGCCTCGAGTGATATGTGAGCAGGCTTTCAGGCCTCGAGTGTATTGTGAGGAGGCTTTCAGGCCTGGATTGTTATGTAAGGAGGCTTTCAGGCCTCGAGTGTGATGTGAGAAGGCTTTCAGGCCTTGTTTATATACCACGAGGTGGCTTGATATTGCGCTTGGGCTGTAAGGGGCCCCTCCCGGAGTCTGTACACCTCCAGTGAGCGCGGGTACCCACCTGAAGCGGACAACTTTTATACAGTGGTAACAATGGCACTGTAATACGCGTTTGGTCAGGTAACAATAACTGACCAGTCAGGTAACAATGGCTGACCAGCGGTAATAATGGCACTGTAATACGCATTTTGGTAAGGTAACAGTGACTGACCAGGAACATAATCGTGCCTGAGGGGCCAGTACTGTTTTGAGATATTGCCCAAGGGGCAAACTTTGATGTGCTCATCTTGTTTATTTACTTGTCTTTTTACCTGTATACTGTGGTAATTGTGTCCGAGGGGCGGATTTTTCTATGCTTATCAGCACTAACTGTTTTGAAATCATTTCGTGACTGTTTAAAGTATCATTTTCAAAGAGATTTAAATTGAGCCAAGATATTTCTAAAGATTTCACAGTTTTCACTGTTTTTCTCAGAGAATTCTACCCGGCTTCTATACAGCATGTTAGGTGCTTTACGTGATTTCTTACTGCTCAGCTGTTATTTACCTTTATTATTCACTGAGTTGGAGTACTCACTTTACTCTCTGCACCTCGCGTGCAGTTGCAGGTATTTATTCACCCGGTAGTAGGTATTGGCTGCATGGAGGCAGAGTTGTTGAGGTTTAGCGATGTGACTGCCAGCGTTCGAAACACTACTGTCTTTCTATGTTATTCATTATTTTCGTTTAGTTTATTTTCTAGACTTGTAAAGTGAAATTACATTCTTATAGATGCTCTTGACTTGTGATACCCCAATTAGGGTTGTGTTGGATTGAAATTTCGTTAATTAATATTATTAAGTCGTATTTTTACTGTTTATTTATGCTTAACTATTGTTGAAAGAGACGAGTTGGGTTAGTTGGCTGGCCTTGTCTTCACGAGAGGCGCCATCACGATCAGTGCGGAGTTTGGGTCGTGACACAAGATAAAATTTGAGAAAAATTAACAATATATGTAAAAGAGCATAAAAAAACTTACCAATCCGTTAGAGAAAACATTGACAAAAAATAAATGTGTGTGAGGGCAAAGGTTATTTTCTAAATAAATTAAAAAATATGAACAATATTTCAAAATCAGCTCCATATAGGATAATCCATGTGATTGAAACCTTACACTTAACTGATATGTGATGACGTTGCAACTATTTGACTGTGGCCCATGATCATTGTCTGCCTAGAAATGATCCAAGGCCGAATGCAGTGATGTTATTTACATAGCTGAAAAACGTATTTTCCATCTTTGGGCTTCTTGTCTCCTTATCTTGTCCGCGAGCTCATTTATGGACTAGGCTTCGTCCCATCAAAAAGTTTGAAAAAATGACACTATATAGCCGCTCTCAAAATAATAGCCGAATATATATATATATATATATGTATAATTATTTTTAGTCGACACGCCAAATATATAGCTTGTCCTTTTTTCTTCTTGAGTCAGGCGTCACCTGAGCCCGTATAACAGAACTTTAATGGGGTATTACCACTTTTCGTCGGCACTAGAAACTATTTATAATTTCCTCGACGAAAAAGTGTATAAAATTTGTATATTTTTTGTGTGTGTATATATATATGTGTGTGTGTGTGTGTGTGTCTATTCTTCATTAATACATCAAAATATATATTTATCGCTATTATTTCTGGGAACGACTATACAATATAGTTTTCCCTAAATTATCAGAGAGGGAATATAATAAGGAAACGGGTGACATAGTTTTGGAGTAGGACAATTTAGAGGCCGAGAGATAGATTCACTAGTATTTAACCGGTATACGGTGATTATATACTGATTATACTATATTATACATAGATTATGCATATATTATATATTTATCAATTATTTTTAATTTAAGCAATTAAGTAAATGACTATTTAAATTAATTTTTCATATACTTTGAACCTATCCAGCTCAGATCTTGCTTATTCTTCTATAAAATTTTGAAAAAAGAAAACAAAATAAAAGAACGAGACAAAGAGAAATAGAAAAGATTATAAATGTCAGAGTCTATAGTATCAGTTGCGTTAATTTCACAAATCCACCACTAATGTTAGTTAGTATAGCTTATAACCATTCAACACTTCAAGGGTCACTGCTGTTTTTGCCCAACTCAATACGCACGTATCACTAATTATTATTCCCTCTGGTCCACGATAAGTGATTAATTTGTTTTGGGCACATCCGTTAAAAAAATACTAAATATTAGATAGAAATAGTTAGTGTGACTAAATTATCCTTAATTAAATATTGCAGCATAGTTATAGTAGCACTTACTTCTCTTTTCAAATGTGAGAAGTAAATGACTTTTAGATATACGTACATAATGGTAATTTTAGAAAAATAAATTAATTTTTTTTTAATTATATAAATAAACACTAATTTTAGACCAAAATAAAAAAGCAAATTAATCGCTTATTATGGACTGAAGGAAGTACTCTATGCTCTTAAACACACTGTAATGGATCCCCAGAAGTCTCCATAACAAATGAATCCCACGTGGTTTCACTTTGATTTTCTCACTAATTGGACATTACGGATGTTTTTAATATTTCCCCTTTCCAGTACTGCGTAGAAAACTTATCATATTCCCTCCGTTCCAATTTATTTGAATCTATTTTATTTTTAATTCGTTCCAAAAATAATGATTCATTCCTAAATTTAAAAATAATTTAGCTTAAATTTACAATTTCACCTTTAATAAAAACTTTTATAACTACACAAATACTCTGGATTTCTTTTTGCCTTGTTTAGGACCACAAATTTTAAACGTAATTATTTTTTCTTAAATTTTATGTGTAGTCAAATATGTTCACATAAATTGAAATGGTGAAAGTAGGATTTTTCGCAAAAAATGTGTAGGATTGTTCGATTGCCAAAACAGACAGTTAAAATATAAAAGCACTCAATGATGATCTATTTATAATTAAATTTTATTCAACAAAAAAACAAGAACAAATATTCTAAATATATGAAAGGGTTTCTTGAAGCAAAAATATATTGTTGAGTATACAAAAACTTTATATGTATTTCCCTCTCTATTCCACATAAAATTTCTTCATATTCTTAAGAATATTTATAAAATCAGTGTTTTTTTATTTAATTTAAAAGATAACTTATATTATATTAAACAGTGCGTACAGAGGGGGAGTGCATCTCCTGCATCCTATTACAAATAGATGCACCTTCATTGAGTGCTATCATATTTAGTCTAACTGCATTACTACGATCCATGGAGTTACTAGTACTAATAACATCCCTATTTACAATATTATAGTTACTAGAGTGAGGCCTAGTGTTACCCAAAACATGTTCCTGCACTACACTCTTGTCCTGCTAAAAACTGATCTTGCAAAAAGTGGGTTGTCTTCAAAAAATATGCATCGTTGATTGTAAGTCAAAATTACAGCCCTCCTTTGCTAGCCTGTCTGCAACTCCATTCTGCTCTCTGTATGCATGCATTAAGGTAGGCTTACCCAACCTGTCCATGAAGTACCTGCAGTCCAAAATTAAATTGTTAGGTGTGTCTTTAGTAGCGTTAAGTAACCCTAGTATCTCCTTTGAGTCCACTTCTACTTCTTGTTTAACCAAAAAATGATAATTTGGTCAAAACTAGAATTTAAAATAAGAAATCGGGTTACTGATAATCAAGAGACCAAAAAGTATAATAAGCTTTCTTAGAATAAGAATCAACAGTAAA
>MU715943.1:243088-319507 GCA_026770625.1 Nicotiana glauca | reverse complement strand
GGCCGGGGCCGGGGTAGAGGTCGAGGACGTGCCCGAGATGCAGCTACAACACCCGCGCGTGCTGCCGCTGAGGTACCACCAGCAGATCCAGTTGGAGCACATGCACCTGGTACACCTACTACAGCTACTACTACTCCAGCGCTCCAAGAGACCCTGGCTTAGTTCATGATCATGTACACTACTTTAGCTCAGGCGGGGTTGATTCCCCTCGTTGTAGCCACATCTCAAGCCGGGGGAGGGGCCCAGACTCCCGCAGCCCGCACTCCTGAGCTGAGAGTGCCGATGGAGCAGGTTCCAGAGGTTATTCCTGTACCGCCTGCAGTACCAGTACAACCCGGGGATGGATCAGCTGTCTCAGAGGACGAGCAGCGTAGGTTAGAGAGGTTCAAGAAATATGATCCCCTAGTATTCAGTGGCCTAGCATCAGATGACGCCTTGGGATTCTTGGAGGAGTGTCATCGCATTCTTCGTACTATGGGCATAGTGGAGTCTAGTGGGGTTTCTTTCACCGCCTTTCAGCTTCGGGGAGCCGCGTATGATTGGTGGCGTACTTATGAGTTGGACAGTCCAGTCGAGTCTGCCTCACTGACTTGGACCCAGTTCTTCGACATGTTTATGAGGGAGTTTGTTCCCCAGAGCCTCAGGGATTCATGTTGCGTAGAGTTTGAGCATTTGCACCAGGGTGCTATGACAGTCTCAGAGTATGCCATCCGTTATACTAGGTTGGCTAGACATGCACCGGCTTTGGTCGCCACAGTTCGGGAGAGAGTTTGGAGTTTTATCGAGGGTCTTATTCCACCCATCCGGTCCAGCATGGCTCGAGAGTTAAAGATGGATATTCCTTACCAGCAGGTAGTGAGCATTGCTAGGCAGATTGAGGGTATGCTCGCCAGGGAGCGAGGGGAGAGGGAGGCCAAGAGGTCTCGAGAGTCAGGTCACTACTCTGGTGCACGTACTTCATCAGCCGGTCGTTATGGTAGGGGTCATTCTGGTCGCCCCGTTCATTCAGCCTTGCCAATAGCCGGTAGTACTCCAGCTCCACCAGCTCCAGTCAGTCACAGCCACCACGTCCTCCCAGAGCTTGCTTCGAGTGTGGCGATACACGTCACGTGGTTAGGGACTTCCCCAGACTTGGTAGGGGTGCTGCTTCACAGACTGCCCAGCCACAACGTGCTTCTCAGAGTTCTCAGGCTATGGTTCCAGCTCTCACTACTGCCCCACCTGCCCAGCCAGCCAGGGGCGGAGGCTGGGGAGATAGAGGTCGCCCTCGTGAGAGGGGTCGGGCCAGATATTATTGCATTCCTGCTCGCACCGAGGCAGTTGCCTCCAATTCTATCGTCACATGTATTATTCTGGTTTGTCACAGACAGGCATCAGTTCTATTCGATCTCGGCTCTACTTATTCATATGTGTCCTCTTATTTTGCTTCGCATTTGGGTGTGCCTCGGGATTCTTTGAGTGCCCCTGTTTATGTTTCTACCCTTGTGGGAGATTCTCTTATTGTGGACCGCGTGTATTGGTCGTGTTTGGTTACTATTTTTTGGTTTTGAGACCAGGGATGATCTATTATTACTCGGTATAGTTGACTTTGATATTATTCTGGGCATGGACTGGTTGTTTCCCCATCATGCTATTCTTGATTGTCACGCTAAGACCATGACGCTGGCTATGCCAGGTATTCCACGCATTGAGTGGAGTGGTACCTTAGATCATACTCCTAGCAGGGTTATTTCATTCCTTAAGGATCAACGTATGGTTGAGAAGGGGTGTGCTGCGTATTTAGCTTATGGAGAGATGTCAGTGTTGACACCTCTTCTGTTGATTCAGTTCCAGTGGTACGGGATTTCCCCTATGTGTTTCCAGCTGATCTTCTGGGCTTGCTGCCCAATAGAGATATCGATTTTGGCATTGATCTGTTGCCGGGCACTCAGCCCATTTCCATTCCTCCATATCGCATGGATCCTCCTAAGTTGAAAGAGTTGAAGGATCAGTTGCAGGAATTGTTGGGTAAGGATTTTATTCGACCCAGTGTTTCGCCATGGGGTGCTCATGTCTTGTTTGTGAAGAAGAAGGATGGTTCTATACGTATGTGCATTGATTATCGCCAGTTGAACAAAGTTACAGTGAAGAACCGATATCTTTTACCTCGTATTGATGATCTGTTTGATCAACTTCAGGGCACACATGTATTTTCCAAGATTGATTTGCGCTCAAGCTACCATCAGTTGAAGATTCGGGAGCCAGATATCCTGAAGACTGCCTTCAAGTCTCGGTATGGTCATTACGAGTTCCTTGTTATGTCTTTTGGGCTGACTAATGCCCTGGCAACATTTATGTATTTGATGCACAGCGTATTCAGGCCATATCTTGACTCATTCGTGATTGTTTTTATTGATGATATTCTGGTATATTCCCGGAGTCGGGAAGATCATGAGCAGCACCTGAGGGTAGTGCTTCAGACTCTGAGGGAGAAGATATTATATGCAAAGTTCTCCTAATGTGAGTTCTGACTGAGTTCTATGACATTCCTAGGCCACGTGGTGTCGAGTGAGGGTATTCGAGTGGATCCGAGGAAGGTGGAGGCCGTGTAGAGTTGGCCCAGGCCCTCCTCAGCTATTGAGATTCGCAGTTTTCTTGGATTGGCGGGTTATTAACGTCGCTTTGTAGAGGGGTTTTCATCGATTGCGGCCCCTATGACTATATTGACTCAGAAGGGTGCCCCATTTCAGTGGACAGAGGAGTGTTAGGCGAGCTTCCAAAAGCTCAAGACAGCTTTGAGTTCAGCCCTAATCTTGATGTTGCCTACCTGTTTGGGGTCCTATACAGTTTATTGCGATGCCTCACGGGTTGGACTTGGAGCGGTATTGATGTAGGATGGCAGGGTGATTGCCTACGCGTACCAACAGTTGAAGGTGCATGAAAAGAACTACCCTGTCCACGATCTTGAGTTAGCTGCCATTGTTCACGCCTTGAAAATCTGGCGTAATTATTTGTACGGGGTGCCTTGTGAGATATACACTGACCACCGGAGTTTGCAGCACTTGCTTAAGAAGAAGGACCTGAATATGCGTCAGAGGAGATGGTTAGAGTTGTTAAAGGAATATGATATTACCATTCTTTATTACCCGGGCAAGGCCAATGTGGTTTCTGATGCCTTGAGTTTCCGGGCGGAGAGTTTGGGGAGTTTGGCATATCTACCAGTGTCAGCGAGACCTATGGCGATGGATGTTCAGGCTTTAGCCAGGCAGTTCGTGAGATTGGACCTTTCAGAGCCCAGTCGGGTTCTAGCCTGTGTGTTTTCTCAGTCTTCCCTATTTGATCGTATTAGGGAGCGGCAGTTTGATGACCCTCATTTGCTTGTCCTTCAGGATAGAGTTCGGTGTGGTGATGCCAGAGATGTTAACATCGGGGATGATGGAGTGTTGAGGATGCAGGGCCGAATTTGTGTGCCCAATGTCGATGATCTTCTAGAGTTGATTCTAGCAGAGGCCTAAAGCTCGCGGTATTCCATCCATCCGGGTGCCGCAAAGATGTATCAGGAGTTAAGGCAGCACTACTGGTAGAGGCGGATGAAAAAGGATATAGTTGACTACGTGTCTAGATGCCTCAATTGCTAGCAGGTGAAGTATGAGCACCAGCGTCCGGGTGGGTTGCTACAGCAAATTGAGATTCCAGAGTGGAAGTGGGAGCGTATCACCATGGACTTCGTATCTGGACTTCCACGGACCGTTAGGAAGTTTGATTCTATTTGGGTCTTAGGCTTGAATCCATGATTTAATCAGGTTTCCGGTGTTGTTTGAGATGTTTTGAGGATTGGTACAAGTTCGAATAAGGTATTAGGTGGTATTGGTGCTTTTGGTTGAGGTCCTGGGGGCCTCGGGATGATTTCGAATGGCTAACGGGGTAAATTTCTAAGTTTGGTTGTAGCTGATATTAATTCTTCTGGTATTTCCGCTTCTGCGGCTTGGGAACCGCAGAAGCGGTGCCGTATAAGCGGCTTTGTCACCGCATAAGCGGAATTGGCCCCACCTCAGGATAACTGCAGAAGCGATCTCCTTTTCGCATAAGCGGAACCACAAATGCGGTTACTGGTCCGCAGAAGCGGACTTTGGTCTCATTAGTTGAACCGCAAAAGCGGTTGATTCTTCCGCAAAAGCGGGACCGCAAAAGCGGAAACCACTGTTCTGAAAAGGGGAAAATCCGAGGGTTTATTTTAAAGTTGGAAAAAAACCAATCGAGAGCTCGGGAGAAGGCGATTTTGAGTGGGTTTTTAAGAGAAGATCATTGGGTAATGTTGCTTTGATCCTTTCTAGTTATATTTCATCCTTTCTTAGTTAAATCAACCATTAGAATTCAAATTCAAGGTCAAAAATTGGGAAGAATGGGTGAAACTTCTTAGACTTAATTATGTGATTTTGTGTGGGCATTTGACCTCCGATTTGGGAGATTTTTATATGGTTAGACTCGTGAGAGTATGAGGGTTCTGAAAGTGTGAAAATTATTCGATTCCGAGACGTTGGCTGGAGGGGCATTTTGGTCATTTTACCTATTTTCGCGCCCTAGCTTTAATTTTAATAGTGGAATCAGTTGTTTACAATATTATTTACGATATATAATTGTATTGAATATATTTGGTCCATTTGGAGTCGAATACTCGTGGCAAAGGCATCGTTCCTTTGTTGATTTTGCACCGGTTAGAGGTAAGTGGCTTGCCTAACCTTGTGTGGGGGACTTCATCCCATAGGATGTGATAATTGGTAATTGGATGCCTTGTACGTGAGGTGACGAGCGCGTACTTGAGCTAATTGTTAAAACCCGAAGTTTTACTTACATACTTGAACTGGATTTTCTTTCATATTTGCTTTATCCTACTTGCTATTATAGCCTGTGCTAGTGTAGAAGAGCATGTCTAATTGATCCAAATTGCCGAATTGCTTAAATTGCCTTAACTGTGATTATGTAGAGCATGTTAGGCCAGTATTATTTGTTGCCTTGTATTGTTGTACTTCAATTTTTGAATATTTCTCTGATTTTCATTTACATTGGGATTACGGATGTGGGATTCCGGGAGCTCCCCCCTTGTTTGTTTACTTTGGTACTACGAGTTCGATTCCCGGGAGATCCCCCCCTTGTTTGTTTACTTTGGTACTACGAGTTCGATTCCCGGGAGATCCCCCTGCACTTTTATTTTGGAACTACGGGACGGTATCCCGAGAGATCCCCATGCACTTTTTTTTTGGGACTACGGGATGGTATCCCGGGAGATCCCCCAGCACCTTTATTTTGGGACTATGGGACGACATCCCGGGAGACCCCCTAACACTTTTATCTTGGGACTACGGGACGGTATCTCGGGAGATCCCTTGCATACTGATGATTGGACTACGAGACGGTATCTCGGGAGATCCTTTGATATTGATATGAGAGTTGGACGACGGGACGGTATCCCGAGAGATCCATTAGACAGTTGAGGAAAGGTCTACAGGACGATATCCTGGGAGACCCTCGTTGGCATTCTTGTTGCAATTTAGTTGTGTTTACTCTGCGTTTCTGTTCTGTCTTTGAAGTATTATTATTTCATTGAGCTATCTTATTACACTGTTGCATTCATTAGTTTCGTCGGATTTCTACACTGTTAATATTTTTGCTTCTATATTATTTTTGCCTCAGTAGGGCCCTGATCTTTCCTCGTCACTACCCAACCGAGGTTAGGCTTGGCACTTACTGAGTACCGCTGTGGTGTACTCACGCCTCTTCTGCGCATGTTTTTCATGTGCAGATCCAGGTGCCTCTACGCAGGCGCATTATCAAAAGCTGCAGGGAGCATTTCGAAGACTTGAGGTATATCTGCCGCGTCCGCAGACCGGAGAGTCTCCCTCTCACTCTACCCTTTAGTTAGCTAGATGCTATTCTGTTCTTCCTTGTTATAGACTTTCCGGATGATTAGAGTAGTGTTATGTATTATTCTTAGCCTGTGTTACCCGTGGGTTTTCTGGTCTTTGGGATGGTTTCAGAATTTAAGGTATTAAAGTGTATGTGCCAGGCGGCAACTGTATACATTACTCACGTAATTAGCTTTTGATTATAAATTTCGTAAATGTTGTTACTTCTGCAATGTGTTAGGCTTACCTAGCCGTGAAGGCTAGGTACCGTCATGACATGTTTACAATTGGTGACTTAGGGTCGTGACACTTATCCAGCCCGAACCGGGTCGACCTGACCCGACCCAACACCCTAACCATTCTTCTTAAATAAACCTAAAGACCTAAACGAGAAGGGAGGTCAGCCCCAATTCTCACAAACGAACAGACCCCTCCCCAATCGTTGGCTCTTCTTCTTTACAGAGCTTCAGCGACTGAACACAAAAAATGAACGCCTGAAAAATGGAAAGCTCTAGGCGGCGTTGATTTTCAACAGAAATACAAGGACCCCGCCCCCCTTGATCATCTTCTCCAAACAACCCCTTTCCCACTGTTCGTCTTCTTCAAGACTTCAATGTACACACAGTTCCCTACACCCCTAATCTCTAAAATTCCTAACAATATCTAAGAGAAAGGAGCTGCTATTCATTTGGCTCTTCTTCAAGATAAGCGGATCTCTAACAACAGACCCCTGAAATTTCGACCTCACACCAACCCACCTTCACCAAACTCGTCGGAACCCGGCCATTTTCGCTAATATTTAAACACCTAAAAATTAACACACAACAAACAATATTGTTTCTTGGACTTCCCTTTTTTCAGTCGAGGTCCGAGTTTCGAATTTGAAGGTCAGAAACAGAGTTCGATTTTAGGTTCATGTTGGAGTCTTTCTGAGTTTTACGGCGTTGTCAAGGTTCTGAGTCCCATTTTGCATAGTCGTTGTTTCTATCGAGGTCCGAGTTTCCATCTATTTTGAATTTCTATCATGGCTGTGGTGTCGATTTTGTTTGTGTAATTGTTGAATACTTTGAGGAATTGAAACTTTGTTTTTCAGGTGCCCTTCTTCCTTCTTCTTATGTTGCTCCAATGGTAATGGTGTGGATTCGTCTTGAGGTTATTTTGCAAGTATTAATTTCTGTTTGATTTATAACAAAGTAAGCATGCCTGATTTTATGAATTCTACAGTGTGTTGCTACAAAATCCTTCATTTGTAGTCAATTAACTTTTAAAGATTTGCGTACAAAATCTTATTTGTCTTTGCTCTTGTTAAAATGGATCATTTTACTGCTTTGGACTTGCAGCACTAATTAATGAGGCTATATAATATTGTATGAATGTTTATAACACATCAACAGTTGGTTATTTTGTATTCTTGCAGCTTGATCATATTTATCAGCATGAGTTATAAATTAATGTATTTATCATATGGTATTTGGTATGCTTGTGTAGTTATAAAATATTTATCATATTTTGGATGCTAAATGTTTAAGGATAAGATGCTGTATTTGGTTTTGTTTATGAAGCAATCAGTTAGGTTAGTGAATAAGCTAAGAAATGAGAAAGAGGAGGTGTGACATTGATCATATCCGCCTGAACCTTGGCATTACCACGGGACAAGTTAAGCTGGACCTCGAAGGCAGGGATCCCAGCCGAGGCACTCATCTCCTCCAAGGCTTGAGCTTGCACTTGGCCCCTTAGCTCCTCGCAAGCGGCCCTGACATAGTTCGTATAACCTTTAATGTACTCCAAGGCCTCTGTCTTTTTATGCAATTGATATGGCAAGAAGAAATTAGTCTTAAAATTAGAAAGAAGTGAAGAACGCACTACAGGAAGTTACCTGCTCCATCAAATAGCTCTCATAGTTTGAGCTCCGATACGCCTCATATCGCCAATGCTACAGCTCAACATCCTTCTCCTTGCAAAGAAGCCTAAGGGATTCTCCATTATCCAGAATCCTCTGGAACTTGGCCTTTTGACGAAACAACTCAGGCTTAAGCTTATCACAGACCTGCGCAGGAAATATTCAATAAGAGGAGGAAGATGCGGTATATGAGAGAATTATGCACAAACTCACCGCAAAGTGAATACAGCCGATTTCCTCTAGATCAGAACACGCTCCTAATAGTACTGCTCCTGCGACCCCAGAAGAACCGACGCTGGGCATAACATGCTAACTCGAGGGAACTGTTTGCCAAGAAACAAGCATCTTGGGGATAGCCGACTCGGGAAATGCCCCACATCCAGAAACAAAAGCCCGTCGATGCTCCTTCATATTGTGGGCTCCGGTCCCTTTTGTTACTGCCATCTTTCGGCCTGAAGGCCGACGACTCAATCTACTCTCCTGAAAAGCGCTATCTCGCCCCGATGAACCACCCGATATCTACGAACAGTGAATCCAGCATAAGTGAGATGGGAAAATGTCACCTCGGGTACATATCAGTAGCAAAAAAGCAACATACGCACGTACCTTGATAGTTTACTCCCCACCTGATAGCTCGCCACCTACATTCGTCGCAAGATGAATGGGTCACCAACCTCCGAACCAAGATGGGCAAATCATGAACTTGGCCCTGTGTCCATGAAGTTTCTGCAACAAAGGAAATAACATTGATTACTTGGCCGATTTTCACCATGAACAAAATCTGAAAGAGCGGAAAAGCGCCTCACTTACATACGTGATTCCACCCTTCAGGGAATGGCAAAAACTCTACAGGAATAATGTCGGTCTTCCGGACTCGGAAAAACTAACTGGCCCACTCTTGATCTCCACCTTTCTCATCGTCAAGAACAAAAGGCGTGGACGAAAGAACTGTCAAGGTTAACAGTCCTCGATGATGAAAAGGCCGATATAGCCTGATGAGATGATCAAGCGTGAATTCAAGTCCAGCTTTCTCCGCAAAGAATCTTATCATCAGCACCTTTTGCCAAAACAACGGATGGATCTGCGCCAAAGTAACCCGATACTTCAAGAAAAAATCAAGCACGACCATATCAAGAGGGCCAAATGCAAAGGGGTATAGGTACACACTCAAGAACCCATCAGTAGAGTTTGTAATGCCTTCATCTGGGGCAAACACCTGCAGTGTCACCCCCTTGTGCCATCTACAGTATCACCCCGCCATCTCCAGGTGTTCCTCTCTTATCAAGGACGCCATCTCCAGAGCAAAATCCTTCGAATCCCCAGCGCCGGGAACATCATTCTCTGCCTTTTGCCATATCGGTTCCGAGGTGGTCGCCATAACTATGATAGAACAAGCAAAATAAAGCAAAGAAGCACCGACGCTTTTCACACTTTAAAAGATGGGGATACCTATGCCGAAACAGAAGAACAGCTACCCAAAAATAGTGAAGTCTTGCAAAAAGGCCAAGGCCACCCGTCTTATATACAAAAGGCAACGGCGAGTAACCTACTAGATGTAAGATCCAGGAAACCAATTGTCACGACTCGGATTTCCCACCCTCGGGAGTCGTGATGGCGCCTACTTGTGGAAGCTAGGCAAGATAAACTTAATTACTTTTTCATTAATATACAAATCCTTTTAACGATTCTTCGACAATAATATATAAATAATGAAATTCAACAATAATAAGCGGAAGTCTTAGCATTAAATAAAACCGAATAGCAAAGCGGAAAGTTCAACAAATCCTCTACCCTCTGGTGTCACTGTACTCACGAACTGCTAAGAATACGAAATACAACGTCAGAAAGAAAACATAAACTGTTTGTCTCGAATACAATGGGGAAACAGGCTAAAAAGAGAGAATAAGGGAGACGCCGGGCCTGCGGATGCCTGCAAGGCTACCTCGGGTCTCGCTAGACTGAAGGCCTGCTCCCGCACTAATGCTGCTGCTGCTGCTCGAAACCTGGATCTGTGCAAAATAGCACAGAGTCTAGTATCAGCACAACCGACCCCATGTGCTGGCAAGTGTCTAGCCTAACCCCGGCGAAGTAGTGATGAGGGTAAACCACACTACCACATAAACATGTGCAATTTAATATATATACAGCGGAATCGAAATACAAACAGATAAACGATATGGGGGGGGGGGAGAGCATGCTGTGGGGCGTGTAATAATTTCCAAATAAGAGTCGTCCAGTAACGAAGGGAAACAACACAACTTAATAGTAGATAATGAAACAGAAATCAATAATTGCACGGCATCACCCTTCGTGCTTTTACTCTCACACTAACGAAACAATAACGTGTGCACGACATCACCCTTCGTGCTTTTACTCTCATTCCTCACATATATCAATAGAATCGGCACAGAATGGTACATCGTGCGGCACGACATCACCCTTCGTTCTTTAACACTCTTTATAATAATAAGCAAACAATGTACGATATCACCTTTCGTGCTTTACACTCTTTCCTTACCATAATCAAACAATGCACGGCATCACCCTTCGTGCTTTACACTCACCCTCACCCAAACAACAATCTCAGACAAAGGGGTAAGGGAATTAACAGTTTATAATAGAAATCCCGGCAAGGGAACACAATTAAACAATAAATCCCGACAAGTAAACACAATTTAATCAATAAATCCCGGCAAGGGAGAAACTCAATAACTCATTCTCTTCTTTCACTTTCATCTCATAATTCACATTATCACATGAGCCAATGCTCCAAATATTTACTCATCTCATATAATCTCACAATTTGTATTTCCACCAGAGCCAATGCTCCATGAAATTTAAAGATCACAATTTCCTATGTCATACTCTTTGTAATATATAGAAGTCATAAATCATGCATTGAAGTTATAGCCAAACCAAAAATATCTGCAATATAAAGACTCATGGTCATGGTAGACACCAATGTATAGAAACTCATCACCATGCCTATACATCGTACTCGATAAACTAGCAAGTAGCAAACAAGACTCAACTCCTATTCCCTCAAGTTAGGGTTAAACCAAAAACTTACCTCGATGCCTTGAATTCCACTTGAACCTCAACTATCACTTTACCCCGTGATTCCACCTTCAATATGCTCGAATCTAGTCATAAATTACTCAATTACTTTGATAAATACTAACTGAATCAATTCGAATGCACAAAAATGAATTTTCTAAGTTTTTCCCAAAAATTTCAAAATCGCCCCCAGTCCCACTTGGTCAAAACCCGAGGTTCCAGCCAAAACCCGGTTACCCATTCCCACACGAACTCAAATATGTAATTTATTTTGAAATCGGACCTCAAATTAAGGTCCAAATCCCCAATTTTTAGAAAACATAGATTCTACCCAAACCACCCATGCAAATCATTGATTTTAAGTGAAAAACATGTTAAATGATGTTAAGGATTAAGTAAAAGTCGACTTACAAAAGATTTGGAATGAAACTTGTTCTTGAAAAATCGCCCAAAGGAGTTGTGTTTTGAAAATGGGGTGAAAATGACTTAAAATCAACTAAGTATAAAAATTGCAGGTTGCCAATCTTAGCATTTGCGAACAAACTGTCGCAAATGCGACATCACATTTGTGAATTATGCATCGCATTTGCGATTCCTAGCCAGCAAGGGCATCTTTGCATTTGCGAGAAGGGGCAGACCTGGGCAAACTTCGCAATTGCGAGAAGCCAATCGCAATTCCGATATCAATTTTGCAAACCAATGCGAAGCCTGCAGGTCGGATCATACCAGCAAATTTTCAAGTTCAAAAAATGCAATGCGTGGCTGATGCAAAACTCACCCGAGCCCTCGGTACTCCAAACCAACTATGCACACAATATCCGTGCGATCAAATCGCCAAAATAACATCAGAAACATCGAATTAGACCTCAAAATTCATAATTTCTTCCAAGTTTTCATAAACCATAAAATTTTCATTTTAAGTCCGAAACACGTCATACGACGTTCGTTTTCGACCAAATTTTGTAGAACGTGCTTAAATCACGTATAAGACCTGTACCGGGTACCAGAACCAAAATACGAGTCCGATACCATTACGTTCTAATAAAATTTCATTTGAAATTCCCTTAAAATATTTTCAGAAAACAATTTCACACAAAAATTCATTTCTCGGGCTCTGTACCTGGGAACACGATTCCGAGCATACGCCCAAGTCCCATATTTTTCTACGGACACTCTGGGACCGTCATATTACGGGTCTGGGTCCGTTTACCCAAAATATTGACCGAAGTCAAATTTATTCATATTAATATCAAAATTTAGCATTTTTCACACAGAATTCGTATTTAAGCTTTCCGGCTACGCGCCAGGACTGCGCACGCAAATCGAGGAAATTCTGAATGAGGTTTTCAAGGCCTTGGAAGCATAGAAAGAGTAAGGAAACAAGTGATGATCCTTTGTGTCGTCACATTCCACCTCTAAAATAACTGTTTGTCCTCGCACGGACAAAAGAAAGAAGTACTTGAGTCGAGGAAAAGATGAGGATAATGATTCCACATATCAGACTCGGACTCCCAGGTCGATGCCTCAGGGGAATGACCTCTCCACTGGACGCGAACAGAAGGAAAGCTCTTGGATCTCAACTGACAAACCTACCGGTCTGGAATAGCTACCGGCTCCTCTTCATAAGACAAGTCCTTGTCCAACTGGACAGTGCTGAAAGCTAACACGTGGGCTGGATCGCTGTGATACCTCCGAAGCATGGATATATGGAAAACTGGTTGCACCACTAATAAGCTATGCGCCAATGCAAGTCTATAAGCCACCTCTCCCACTCGATCAAGAATCTCGAACGGACCAATGAACCTAGGGATAAGCTTGACCTTCTTTCCAAAACATATCACGCCCTTCATAGGTGACACTCGGAGCAATAATCGCTCACCAACCATCAAAGCTACATCTCGAACCTTACGATCCGCATAGCTCTTTTGGCTAGACTGAGCTGAACGAAGCCTATCCTGAATGATCTTGACCTTGTCCAAGGCCTCCTGAACCAAATCCATACCTATCAATCGAGCCTCTCTCGGCTCAAACCATCCAACCGGAGACTGACACCGCTTACCATATAAAGCCTCGAAAGAAGCCATCGGGATGCTTGACTGGTAGCTGTTATTGTAGGCAAACTCCGCTAAAGTCAAGAACTAATCCCACGAACATCCAAAATCAATAACACAAGCTCGAAGCATATCCTCCAAAATTAGAATAGTTCTCTCGGACTAACCATCCGTCTGGGGATGAAATACTGTGCTCAACTCAACTCGTGTGCCCAACTCTCGCTGAACTGCTCTCCAGAAGCGCGAGGTAAACTGCGTACCCTAGTCTGAAATGATAGATGCTGGCACACCATGAAGGCGAACAATCTCCTGGATATAAATCTTAGCTATTCTCTCGGATGAATAAGAGATTGCCACAGGAATGAAATGCACTGACTTGGTCAGCCTATCAACAATGACCCAAACTGCATCGAACTTCTTCCGAGTCAACGAAAGTCCAGTAATGAAGTCCATATTGATCCTCTCCCACTTTCACTCGGGAAGCTCAATCCTCTAAAATAAACCACCAGGCCTCTGATGCTCATACTTAACCTGTTGACAATTCAAACACCGAGCCATATATGCAACAATATCCTTCTTCATTCTATGCCACCAATATTGCTGCCGCAAGTACTGATACATCTTTGCGGTGCTCAGATGAATAGAGTACCGGGAACTATGCGCCTCCTCTAAAATCAACTCTCGGAGTCCATCCATATTGGGCACACAAACTCGCCCTTACAATCTCAAAACTTCATCTGCATCTAAGGAAACCTGCTGGACACCTCCATGCTACACCTTGTCTCTAAGGACACACAAATAGGGATCATCAAACTGCCGATCATGGATACGCTCCAATAATGAAGAACGAGCGACCGTGCAAGCCAACATACGACTGGGCTCAGAACCATCCAATCTCACGAACTAATTGGCTAAGGGATGAACATCCAAAGCAAGCGGCCTATGACTGACTGGAATATAAGCAAGACTGCCCATACTGGCTGACTTCATACACAAAGCATCAGCCACCACATTGGCCTTTCTCGGATGATATAAAATGGTGACATCATATTCCTTCAACAACTCCAACCACCTTCTCTACCTCAAATTCAATTCCTTTTTCTTGAACAAGTACTGGAGTCTCTTGTGATCAGTGAACACCTCACATGCCATGCCATACAAATAGTGCCTCCAAATCTTCAATGCATGAAGAATAGCTGCCAATTCCAAATCATGCACTGGATAGTTCTTTTCATGAATCTTCAACTGCCTTGAAGCATAGGCAATGTCCTTGCCATCCTGCATCAATACTGCACCAAGCCCAATACGGGAAGAATTACAATAAATTGTATAAGGCCCTAAATCTATGGGCAAAACCAACAGTGGTGCCGTGGTCATAGCTATCTTGAGCTTCTAAAAGCTTGACTTACACTCATCCGACCATATGAACTGGGCACCTTTCTGGGTCAACCTGGTCATCGGGGCAGCAATAGATGAAAACCCCTCCACAAACCGATGATAGTAGCCTGCCAACCCTAAGAAACTCCAAATCTCTATAGCTGATGTTAGTCTATGCCAGTTCTTGTCTGCCTCAATATTCTTCGGGTCCACCTGAATACCGTATACTACTATAACGTGACCCAAAAATGCAACTGAACTCATCCAGAACTCACACTTGGAGAACATGGCATATAACTGACTATCCCTCAGAATCTGAAAAACCACTATAAGGTGTTGCTCGTGCTCCTGCTGGCTGCGGGAGTATACCAAAATATTATCAATAAAGACTATTATGAACATGTCCAAATAAGTCCTGAACACTCGGTTCATCAACTCCATAAATGATTTTGGGGCATTGGTCAACCCAAATGACATGACCAAGAACTTATAATGCCATACCGAGTGCGGAAAGCTGTCATAGGGACATCTGATGCCCTAATCCTCAATTGATGGTAGCTAGATCGCAAGTCAATCTTGGAGAATACCCTGGCACCCTGAAACTGGTTGAACAAATCATCAATCTTTGGCATCGGATACTTATTCTTGATCGTTACCTTGTTCAATTTCCGGTAATCAATATATTTTCTCATTGACCCATCCTTTTTCTTGTCAAATAACACCGGCGGACCCCAAGGAAAAACACTGGGTCTTATGAAACCCTTTTCAAGCAAATCCTGCAACCATTCATTTAACTCTTTTAGCTCCGGCGGGGCCATACGATATGGCGAGATAGAAATGGTTGGGTGCCCAGAGCCAAATCAATACAGAAATCAATGTCCCTATCGGGTGGCATACCCAGCAGGTCTAAAGGGAAAACATCTGGAAACTCCCGGACAATAGGCACAGAATCTATAGGAGGGACCTCAGCAGTGGAATAATGAACATAGGCCAAATAGGCCAGACACCCCTTCTCGACCATACGTCGAGCCTTCATATACGAAATGACTCTGCGGGTAGAGTGACCTGGAGTGCCTCTTCACTCTAAACGAGACATATCCAGCAAAGCTAAGGTCATAGTCTTGGCATGGCAGTCTAAGATAGCGTGATAGGGTGACAGCCAATCCATACCCAATATGATATCAAAGTCAACCATATCTAAGAGCAAAAAGTCTACACGGGTCTCAAGACCCGCAATCACTGCAACATATGAACGATGGACTTGGTTGACTATGACAAAGTCACCCACCAGCGTAGACACATATACAGAAACACCCAATGCATCACTAGGCATGACCAAGTATGGTGCGAAATAAGATGAAACATATGAATATGTAGACCCTGGATCAAATAGTACCAAAGCATCTCGATCACAAACTAGAACCGTACCTGTAATGACTACATCTGAAGCCTCAGCCTCGGGCCTAGCCTGAAGAGCATAACAACTAGGCTGGGCCCCACCACCCTAAACTGTATCCTTAGGTCGATCTCCTGCTAGCTGACCTCTACTCCTGGTGGTTTGAGCTTTACCTCTATGACCTCTACCTCCACCTCTAGTACCTCTACCCCCGCCTCTAGCTAGCAGGGCTGGCTGTGGAGCACTTGGTGCCTGAACCATGGCACGAGAACCTTGGTGCTGAGAACTGCTCGGTGCTTGAGGGAAAAATATGGCAATATAACCAGTGTCACTACAAGTGTAACAAGCCCTCGACTGCAGAGTCTACTGTCCCCGTCGACCTGAATAACCTCCACAGAAACTCTAAAGTGGCGGTGTGCTGATAGAAGCTGGCAGTGCACTTAATGACTGCTGATCAGAATAGTGTGCCTGAGAATCATGGCTTTCTGATGTACCATGAAAAACCTGAAGGGCCGACTGAAAGGGCCTAGGAGGATGGCTTCTACCATATGAATCTCTACCTCCAGAAGAGGTACCACTGAATCTTCCGGAATGACGGGCTCTCTTGTCTTCCCCATGACCGCCCCTTGTGATAGAACAATCTCAACTCGGTAGGCCACATTGGCCACCTCCTAAAATCATATCTTACTACCATTCTCCCTAGCCATTTGGAGACGAATTTGCTGAATCAAATCATCAATAAACCTCCTCACCCTCTCTCTCGGTGGGAAGCATGACAAGAGCATGGCGAGCTAGATCAATGAACCTTGTCTCATATTGAGTGTCCGTCACAGAACCCTGCTGGAGGTGCTCAAACTGCCTCCAATAAGGATCTCTCTAAGTAACGGGGAGGAACTTTTCCAGAAACAACTCTGAAAACTACTTCCAAGTCAAAGATGGCGACCCTACTTGTCTAGCTAAACAGAAATCCCTCCACAAAGTTTTGGCGGATCCAGATAGGCTAAATGCAGCAAAATCAACTACATTGGACTCAACAATGCCTATGTTCCAAAGAACCTCATAGCAGCTATATAAGAAATCTTGGGGGTCCTCAGAAGAAGCACCGCTTAATGTAGTAGTGAAGAGCTTGGTGAACCTATCCAGATTCCACAAAGCATTTGTGGACATAGCCGCTCCATCGCCAGTCTGAGAAACTACCCCCGGCTGAACTGCCATAGCTGGCTGGAATCTGACTCTGGTGAGCTACCTGCTCCGGAGTACGTATAGCAGGAGTCTGGACTCCTCCTCCAGCCTGAGAAGTGGCTGGTGCTACAGGAAGCAATCCTGCTCGGGTGACACTCTCCATGAGGCCTACAAATCGGACTCTAGTGTCCTGAAGAAATAGGGTAGCAATAAACCCCTATGGGACCTGAGCTGGGCCCACCGAAACTGCTGCGGCTCGGGCCGAAACCTCCTCCTCAAAGTCAACTTGAGGCTCCACCGCTGGTGCTGCTGCTTGGGGTTGAGCTCTACCTCTACCTCGGCCTCTAGCACGACCTCATTCTCTGCCCCTACCGGGAGCTACCTGGGGCTCGAACTGCTGATCGGTAGATGAGGAAGCACGTGTTCTCGCCATCTTGGAAAGAACAGAGTATAAATTCAATCAACATTAAGAAACCAAATCGCATGACAAGAAAGAAAAAATGTGCAACTTTTCCTAACTCTGTAGCTAAATACAGATGTCTTTGTACCGATCCCTCAGACTATACTAAGTTTGTCTGTGAGTTGTGAGACATAAGTAACCTAGTGCTCTGATACCAACTTGTCACGACCCGGATTTCCCACCCTCGGGAGTCGTGATGGCACCTACTTGTGGAAGCTAGGCAAGGCAAACTTAATTACATTTTCATTAATATACAAATCCTTTTAACAATTCTTCTACAATAATATATAAACAATGAAATTCAACAATAATAAGAGGAAGTCTTAGCATTAAATAAAACCGAATAGCAAAGCGGAAAGTTCAACAAATCCTCTACCAAAGACTGGTGTCACTGTACTCACGAATTACTAAGAATACCAAATACAACGTCTGAAAGAAAATATAAACTGTTTGTCTCGAATACAATGAGGCAGCAGGCTAAAAAGAGAGAATAAGGGAGCCGCCAAGTTTGTTGATGCCTGCAAGGCTACCTCGGGTCTAGCAGGACTGAAGGCCTGTTCCCGCACTAATGCTGCTCGAAACCTGGATCTGTGCAAAATAGCATAGAGTGTAGTATCAGCACAACCGACCCCATGTGCTGGCAAGTGTCTAGCCTAACCCCGGCGAAGTAGTGACGAGGCTAGACCAGACTACCACATACACCTGTGCAATTTCATATATATATATATATATATATATATATATATATATATATATATATATATATATAACGGAATCAAAATACAAATAGATAAACAATATTGGTGGGAGGGGGAGCATGTTATGGGGCATATAATAATTTCCAAATAAGAGTCGTCCAGTAAAGAAGGGAAACAACATAACTCAATAGTAGATAATGAAAAAAATCAACAAGTGCACGACATCACCCTTCGTGCTTTTACTCTCATACTCACCAAACAATAACATGTGCACGACATCACCCTTCGTGCTCTTACTCTCACTCCACACATATATCAATAGAATCGGCACAGAATGGTACATCGTGCGACACGACATCACCCTTTGTGCTTTAACACTCCTTCTCATAATAAGCAAACAATGCACGTCATCTTCGTGTTTTATACTCTTCCTTACCATAATCCAACAATGTACAACATCACCCTTCATGATTTACACTCATCCTCACCCAAACAACAATCACAGACAAAAGGGCAAGGGAATTAATAGTTTATAATAGAAATCCCGACAAGGGAACACGATTAAATAATAAATCCCGGCAAGGGAACACAATTTAAACAATAAATCCCGGCTAGGGAGCAACTCAATAACTCATTCTCTTCTTTCACTTTCATCTCATAATTCACATTATCACTTGAGCCAATGCTCCAAAGATTTACTTATCTCATATAATCTCACAATTTGTATTTCCACCCGAGCAACCGCACCACGAAATTTAAATATCACAATTTCCTTTCTCATACTCTTTGCAATATATAGAAGTCATCAATCAAGCATGGAAGTTATAACAAAACCAAAAATATCCGCAATATAAGGACTCACGGTCATGCTAGACACCAATATATAGAAACTCATCACCATGACTATACATCGTACTCTGTAAATTATCAAGTAGCAAACAAGACTCATCTCCTATTCCCACAAGCTAGGGTTAAACCAAACACTTACCTCGATGCCTTGAATTCCACTCAAACCTCAACTATCAC
Source organism: Nicotiana glauca (assembly GCA_026770625.1). NCBI lineage: Eukaryota > Viridiplantae > Streptophyta > Magnoliopsida > Solanales > Solanaceae > Nicotiana > Nicotiana glauca. The sequence goes on along the minus strand of MU715943.1, from coordinate 300,478 downwards.
TTTACCCCGTGATTCCACCTCCAATGCGCTCGAATCTAGTCACAAATTACTCAATTACTTTAATAAACACTAAATGAATCAATTTGAATGCACAAAAATGAATTTCCCAAGTTTTCCCTAATCATTCAAAAATCGCCCCCGGGCTCACGTGGTTAAAACTCGAGGTTCGAACCAAAACCCAGTTACCCATTCCACCCAAAACTCAAATATGTAATTTGTTTTGAATTCGGAACTCAAATGGTGGTCCAAATCCCCAATTTTTAGAAAACCTAGGTTCTACCCAAAACCACCCATGCAAATCATTGATTTTAAGTGGAAAACATGTTAAATAATGTTAAGGATTAAGTAAAAATTGACTTATAAATGATTTTGAAAAATCGCCCAAAGGAGTTGTGTTTTGAAAATGGGGTGAAAAATGACTTAAAATAGACTAAATATAAGAATTGCAGTTTGCAGATGTCGCAATTATGAACCCCGACCATATATGGGAAATGCGAACCAGGATTTGCATTTGCGAACTAGGGTTCACATTTGCGAACCCTTCAGAAATTGTCAATCTTCGCATTTGTGAACAAACACTCGCAAATGCGACATCGCATTTGCAAATTATGCATCGCATTTGCGATTCCTAGCCAGCAAGGGCATCTTCGCATTTGCGAAGGAAATGCTCGCATTTGCGAGAAGGGGCAGACAATGGCTAATTTCGCAATTGCGAGAAGCTATTCGCAATTGCGATATGCAGAGCTTGCAGGTGAGATCATACCAGCAATTTTTCAAGTTCAAAAAATGCAATGCGTGGCCTATCCAAAACTCACCCGAGCCCTCGGGACTCCAAACCAACTATGCACACAACTTCAAAAACATCCTACGGACTTATCCGTACAATCAAATCGCCAAAATAACATCATAACATCGAGTTAAACCTCAAAATTCGTAATTTCTTCCAAGTTTTCATAAACCATCAAATTTCCATTTTAAGTCCGAAACGCGTCATACGGCGTCCGTTTTCATCCAAATTTTGTAAAAGCGCTTAAATCACATATAAGACCTGTACCGGGCACTGGAACGAAAATACGGGCCCGATACCAATATGTTCTAATCAAATTTCATTTCAAATTCCCTTAAATATTTTCAGGAAACAATTTTAAACAAAAATTCATTTCTCGTGCTCTGGACCTTGGAAATCGATTCCGGGCATACGCCTGAGTTCGATATTTTCTACGGATCCTCCGGGACCGTCAAATTACGTGTCCGGGTCCGTTTACCTAAAATGTTGACTGAAGTCAAGTTTATTCATATTAATATCAAAATTTAGCATTTTTCATACAAAATTCATATTTAAGCTTTCCAGCTACGAGCCCCGACTGCGCACGCAAATCGAGGCAACTCTGAATGAGGTTTTCAAGGCCTCGAAAGCACAGAAAGAGTAAGGAAACAAGCGATGACCCTTTGGGTCGTCACACTAAAGGCCTCGATACGAATTGACGGGCCAAGGCCGAACCCAGGAAAAATCCTCCAAAAGACAACTAAGCTCGATGGACCGTGCGAATTATCTCAATGCTTGAGACAAGCATTTCACATTTTGAGCCCCCGTTCCACAAGATACAGGGCCATGATGAGCTCCAAAGCACCAATACCAGACATAAGGCGTGCACTCAGGCTCGTTATTGCCTCTCCAGAGGAATAAACCCCAGGAGCTCTAATCTCTAAAGCTCCACAAGGCCCCAAAGAAGCGCCCCGAACATAGGCAAACTCCTCAAATGGAAGCCAACCTTACACTCTCTGAAAGAGTTATCCACATAAAAATTAATAGGGCTCACCGAGGCACCCAAGGATGACCTTCATCCGGGGTATCATTCCCGAAGACCCCAAATTTGATGCAAGTTTTCCAAATGAGCCAGCAGGCCCCGATAGCTCAAGCTTATCCTGGTCCTCCAACAGTCCAAAGTATGAATAAAAGAAGGTGGGGAAGAGCCTTGCCAATCTGCTGGAGACTAGAACGAGCTATCATGGCAAACTACGAAGGCCCATAAAAAAAGAAGGCATTCAAAAATCCCGAAGGGTATAAAAGCAAACAAGCGCGAAAAGGGAAGCAAAAGTCTATCTCATGCAGCCCAAAAGGACCTTCTACATCCAGATCAATAAGGGTTCCAGGGTACCCGAAGAGGACCTACACCCAGATGTCTCAGAACTTAGCACGCGATCTCCGCATAACACGGGAGGCTCTTATATCATGATCTATTGGGTTGGCCCGGAGTTGTCCAGAAAAACGACAATGGGACAGAAAAGAACCCATGTTGATCTGCGAGAAATCAGGGCAAAACTTACATCTAAGGTAAATATCAGTAATCAGCAACACAAAAAGATACATTCAAAGAGCCTCAAAGGACATGAAGGCATACAGAAGCAGAGCAAATTTGAAAGAAAAGATCAACAAAGTTCATTTCTCATTTATGAAGTATTCAAGCATAATAGCCCCCCGGGGTCGCCGCATTTGATTACAAAGCCCCCGGAGGATCATAACATACAAAGTACAAAGGCCTAAGAGGATCTACACCTAAAGCAAGGGAACAGGAAGATGTACATATGATGAAATCCGAAAGCCCGATCTGCCCTCGAGAGTCCATCTTCGGTATCAACATCCCCGGGTGCCACACCCTCGAGCACGTATCCTCGAGGGTGACTTCTTCGACCTCTACCTCCCATAGGTTCCCAGCTCAATCAAATGAAGGATATCTGTCGGGGAAGACAAAGGAAAGGAAAAGAAGGGGACGCAGAAAGGGCAAAGAAAAGAGACGTGGCCCGCCGAAGCCAAAGCTCAAAGATTCAGGGGCCTTCGCCTCAACGGCCGGTGGTGACACTTTATCCCTTAGGAAAGAAAGATCCCTAGGAATAAAGTGCCACATCAAGCCTAGATAGTAGCAGCGATGCATAATCCTAACGGCCATCTACGAAAAGGTGAAACCAACTCTCCATCCATTGCCATCTCGGGCCAATAGTAGCAGTAGTGGCCAACATACCCCTGACCGCAGCAATATCGGAACAACATGTTTGTTATCAACGAAGGGAGATCCCGATAGAAGGCCTCGCTGCAGCCCGGAAGAATTCCTCCAAGCAGCTTTGAGGTAGAAAGCTTACATTATTGTAATCAAAGGTAAAAGAAGATGATGGGAAGGAAAAAGCAAAGCATACCAGCAGGAGTATTGAGATGAAGGATGGAATGCCACAAAACACACTCATTTATTGGGGGAAACGACACGGTCATCAATGTTCCAAAAGATTGACCGAAGGGTGTAATTACTACCTCCTTGAAAAAATGGACCGACGACAGTACTTTTGCCTCGAGGAGCGGAAACGACAGGACATCGAGCAGAGATCTATGAGACATGCCATCTGTCACAGAAGATCACGTTGCGATCTGAATCGCTAGTATATCATCGCTAAAAGGAGCTCGAGGAGTCGAGTGTCAAAATTATTTCTCATCACTTCAATGAGAAACACGGAGACTATTTGTACGCGACAAAATCAGAATACTTGATTTTTTCTCTATCAAGACATTTTAAAAGCCTTCCCCGAGGCCCTGAGGGAGGAAGGCTGCGATCGAGTTCTCAAATTCTGGGCTCGTCGAAGTTCGAATCGAATGAAGCAAGGTCCGAGATCGGGATGAAAGAGGAAGTCTCCTAGGCACATGGCTACACCCGACATGTCAAATCTATCTGGAGCATACTGTGAGGTCTTGCGTCATGCTGTCCCATCTTTGCACTCTAGCAATTAATATACATGTACTTTACTGAGTCACCTCGTCTATATAAGGGGGACTCACCCTACCTTGGAAACGACTGATATTGCTCCATTTTTTCGCAATGCAATAATATCTCTCTTCTTCTTCTAAATTACTGGTTTTCATCGACCTCGAGGTCGCCTTAGCATTTTATTGTTTCTTCATATATTCTTTATTATTTGGCTCAAGATTGGTTGTATAGAGCCTTACTTATCTATATCTTTTCTTGTTATCCCCTTCCCGACTACCCTCGATAAGCCCGAGATAGGCTCGAGACTCAACTCCGAGGTACCTCCTAGCCTGCTTTGCACCCGGGAAAATTCCACTTACAGGTTCGATTACTGCTTTGGCTCACTCGATCTTTACCGTCTTACTTCATGATTTAGTAGTAATAACCCTTACAAACTAGCTCAGCAATAGATTATGTATTTTTAGAATCCCATTTATAAATCTAATTGTTATTACCATTTTCACAGTAAACAGTAGTCTTTCAACTTAAATTAAGGAAGAACAAGCTTACTTAAGGATTTCTTTAGAATTTTGGGGCTGATAAGTTTGGATTGAGTGTAGATGTCTTCTCTTAAGCTCTCAAAAATGTTGACACCCAATTTTTCCCTACATATATTTTTCAATATGCAAAATACTTTCAAAATAGCATATATGTGCATATATAAGTATATCCAAGTGTTTTATTATTTTTCACAATTTTCAAAGATTTAAATTGATTTATTTTTTCCTTTGTTATCTATAAAATTTCAATAATTACTTCCAAAACTATCATTTGGGTAATTTACCTATTGTATTCTCATATTTATGTTAAATTATAGCCAAGGGAATTTTTATACATTTTTTTTTACAATTTTACTTTGTATTTTTGAAGGTAAATGGCATATAATTGCAATATTAGGATATTTTAAAATTTAATTACATTTATGTTCACAAGATTAGGTCTGATATTTTTTATAATTAATTATGTACTATAAATCATTTTAGTATCTTTAATTTATTTACAGAAATTATGTTATTATTTTTTATAAATTAAAATAGGAAAAAGTGGCTATTTCAATTATATCCAGATTGGCATTTGAATTACAAACCTAAATTAAACTCAACCTAGCACAATTTTTATTTAAACTACCCAACCCAGGCCCCAAATACACCTACCCGACCCAGAACCAATTAAATCATGGCCATTGATCTAAAAGATCAACGACCCGTATTGATTCTTGCCCTTTTTAATCCTAAACCACCCCCAACCCTTATTATTTCCCAGAATCTGCCGCCCTAAGATCCTCTCCTCTCTCAGCAACTCTCAACCAAACCCTAGCCGTCAATAACCGACTACCCATCTCCGGTCACCTCTCATCGTCTGTTAAGCCTTCAATGGCTTCTCTCGTGTTATGCCTGTCTTCTCTAAGGTCTTCAAGGGACTGGGGCCATGCAAACCTTCATCTAGGGTTCATCTCCCACCTATTCTTGGCTATTCCAGTGTGATTTCAAGTAGAATCATTCTATATTTGACACGATCTTTGAGTTTTCGGGCAGGTTTTTTTGTCTAATTATGGGTTCTTCGGAAACCCTAATTTTGCCTAGATCTATCCAGATATAGAACGATTTGAGTTTGTTCCTTTAGTGTTAGACACTGTCCTTAAGGTTTTCTATAACAATCATGCGGTTTCAAGTGTTTTTGATCTTCTTCTAAAACTAGGGTTTTCGGAACTTGTTTCTTGCATATCATGACCGATTCTATGATTTTTCTACATCTTTATATCGTCTATGTTGAAAGCCCTTATTTTTTAGGAGGTTCTTTGTTTGGTTTTGTATATCAGCATGACTGGCCAGTTCTTGTTTTTGATTTCCTGTGATTTTTAGTGACTATCTTGCCTTAATATGTTTCTACTCAGTTTCTTAGCCTAAACTTACACTTATTCCATGTGTTTGTGTTCATGTTAGCTGTTTAAAACTTGTCTCTTTCTCATTGAATCAGTATTGTTTGACTCTCATGTTTGCTAGAGATGTATGTCGGCTCTTAACCATCTATGTCTTACTTTATTTATATGCAAAAGATTGACTCATGACTTTTTTTAATTGATTCTGATTTCCCTATTTCTTAGCCTGGTTTGAACACTTCCCCTTAAACCTTCGATTCCTACCCGATGTACTCAATTTGACTGTTTTGTGTACCTTTTCCACATTGGTTTTTCATTCTTACTGACTATCTCAATAATTAGAGTTTTCTGAACTTCGCCCTAATTGTTTACCCTATACTTACTGAATTTGAAATCTTTCCTTGTTGGTCGTACATTGATTTTTTTTCTTATTTGTTACTTGTCCTTACCATTTGAACTAATTCCTTAAATTATGGGAGTTCTTGTACTGATTTCGCTCTACTTGATTCTGAGCTCCATAATTACTATACTATTATGATTCATGCCTAATTTTACCAAGCTTCGAACTACTATATATACATACTCTCTCATTAACACAAACACAAACTTTTTGGTTTTGAACACACACTTACACTCAACAAGAAAATTTTCCCTTCCTTATTACTATTTTTGCTACTGTTTGCTTAGCCGGCTGAAAGCCAAGGCTATACTTTGAAGTCCTGCTTACTTTCTTTACTGCACTTTGCTTCTTTAACTGGTACGTTCTTATTAATTTTTCAGCATCAACAACAACATGTTTCTTTACTGTTTCTTTCCTTCTAGTTTGCCTCTTGTTTGTATTTAAATCGTTTCATTATTAATGCATGCTATGTTTTTCCCTTCTGTTTGAATAAATGCTTTTGTTATTTATCATAGCTTGTGGACTTTGAATCCCTATCCCTAATGTTGCTAGTCTCTGTAGTTGGCTTGGGGCATGACAGCATTGAACATTGCTGTTCATGACCCAAACTTGATCCCTTTGGGATTACAACCTCCATGTTTCCCTTATCTGTTGCGTGTTCTGGTGGATTTACAGGCCTGTCAGCACTACCTATTACTATCCATGCCCAAAGTTATCCCATGCCTAATTGTATATGCTCCTTTGCAATGGATTCCCAATCCCCTACCCCCCTTTTGTGAAGTTATTGATTCCCTGAAATGTTAATGGTTGTCCCGCATCACCCTTTCCCTCTCCTTTATTACCTCAGCCTTTAAAACTATGTTCTTGCACTCTCACTATCTTCTTAGAACTTAAGTTCTGCCCCCCTCATGTAAGCCTTGCCTTGGGACTCCATGAGCTCCCTTTGAACTTGGACACATGAGGGCTGACATTTCCATACTGCACTCATCTCCATTGTGGTTGGGTAACTTGGGTGTGAGCACTGCTCGGGGTCCTATTGAGGCCCTTAGGGAACTCTAACACACCTAGGTCTAAGAAAGGCTTTTAAATCATGGCATTGGCAAAGATACGATTCCTTGCACATCTCAGTTAGGAAGTCAAATCAGGCTTTCCTATGGTTCTAGCTTTTTCTTTCTTTATTTCATTTGTAATAAAATATTTCTGGTTTGTAATAAGCTGTAATAAACATTTGGTGTTGGCTAATGGAAAGGGTTGGGTGATCATGTACGCTCAAGGGTAGAAAGCATGCCTATAGGACCGTTTTAAATTGTTGTGTTCAAATATGTATCTTAGACATCATGACTATAGGATTTATGTCAATTTCTTCAGGGTCAATGTCACACCTAGATAACCTGCTTATAGGACGTATTTAAATTCTTCATACCACTTACATATCATGTTTTAGGTTCTAAATTGCTGGAAAATAAGTGTCATGTTCGTAATGCTGAAATCAATAACGTATAAAAATCATGCCTATATGGACTCTTAAATAAATTTGAGTCGTTTAATTCACACTAAATATTAGATATCATGTTCATAGGGTTTAAATCAGCAATAGTAGGTAACATCACCTGCAGAATATGAAATTGGTCTAAAATCAGTCTATTGTGAATAAGTCTTAAACAATCTAATTCACTTCCTTAACGAGGTTTAGCATGCATGCCTATAGGATCTCAAACAATTCAGTTTTACTGTTTCATCGCATTATGAATTAAGTAGATATTATGCATATAGGACCCCGTCTAAACACTTAGGCAAGCCTTAAGTAATAACAACAATAAAATTAAATTCACCTTTGTTAATTAGTAACTGCTCCAGCCAGCAGGCAGGCCTGATTTGGGCTTCTTATCTGAGGTATTTGATGAATCTAGCTCTGAATCAAACTCCCCTCATCTTTAGTATTTTAATTAGACCCTAAAATGTATGTGTAAGTCATGCTAGTTATGTTCTTTTGTTCAAGGAGGTGTATTTGAGCCTATATCCGTTTATATGCTCCGCTAACATGCTATGTATTTTGTATGTCGTCTTAGATTTTTATCCTTTGAAACAAATTTTCCTAATATCCCCTCCCTTTAGGAATAGTAGTCCTACATACATCCGGGATTGATAGAAACGGGATAGGTAATAGAATGCAATAGTAATCGAGACCAATTCGCGCTTTAATACCATAAACGGGGCGAAAAGCGGTAGATATGGATATGATGACCGGTGCGTTAATACCACATGTATCCCCTCTCCTGAGGAGTGATTACCGGGTATTGCATTGATGTGATCCATATTATGATTAAACCTAGGACACTCTTTTTTTGTTTTTGGCAATCCACTAGGCAAGTGCCTAGGGCTAGTATTTTTATTAATAACATTTAAGAAAAATGTAACAATTAGGAAAAAGTACATATAAGGGGGACAATAACACCGGTAATATTACCCATATAACACAAACCGGGCTAACCTTATCGTACTAATCCTATTGAGGCCCTTTCTTTCTTTGTCTTATTTTTTTTTTTATTTTTTTATTTTTTCAAAAAATCAGCCTTGTATAATTGCTCTTCCATACTTTGTTTATTCTCAAGCATTTGTGTATTAAAATCCCCTCTTACTTGAGACTTATTTCTCTACTTGTGTATTTGTTAAATTCACAGTAATTGTGTTACCGGGAACCACACTAGTGGATCCTGAGGGGTGCCTAATACCTTCCCTTTGGGATAATTTCAAAGCCCTTACCCTGTCTCTGGCTATCAAAGCACAGTTGTAATTGAACCCTGTAAGGTGTCCTAATGCACCATTAATCATTAGGTGGCGACTCTTCGAAAATGCAAAATCCAATTCCCAAAACGAACGAGTTGCCCCATACCCAAAATGTCATAAAACTGATTCTCCCACCGTGAGGGGGGAAAAAGGGGCACGACAGCAAGGCAACTCTGTTGGGAATTTTGGGCTTTTTACCATTTCAAACTGTTATTGCAAATTTGTATCTCTTTATGTGCAATTACTTGTTTAATTCCTTTAAGCATTCAATTCCCTTTTTCCATTACAAAACTGACTTGTCTTTTTGTTTCATTCTTTTACTACTACTTTAAATTATGAAATTGCTACATTTACTGCTTTCTTAACGTGCAAATACATGTCAACATGCTTTTATTCATTACATAATCATGGTCAACATCATACTACATTCGTGCAAAAATAAATACCATAGCAACGCTTATAATGACCTGTTGCGCTCTTCCTATATCATAACCCCCTGAATTCGAAAAGGCATATTTGCGGTAAAACTGGTCGATTAGCGGTGCCGTCAACAGTTCTGAGCTTTCCCCCTTGAGTTGTACGCTCAAGGGTACCAGTCTAAAACCCCATAAAAACCTTATTCCATTTAAATTATACATGCATCATGGTCAAACCTAGCTGGATCAGTTATGTTGTCCACATAATGATCCTTTAAGATAGCCTTGTCCAAAATCCACTGGGTTTTCCTAAACCGAAACGGACATCATCATATTTTGTGCATTTATTTCGAGAACCAAATACTTAATGCTAATTGTTTATGTTAAATAGCCGAGTCTAGTGGGGATAGGGTCTAACCCTTCTATCTTGCAGATAATGAGGCACGAAGTCCCCAGATTCGGCATGGTTACCAACATCCACCCAAGACTGCTAAGCTGGTGGAAAGATCTTCACTCTAGTGATCAAACTCTCATCCAAAAAATATCTAGGGAATTTACCTTCCCTCATAGAGATTCAACCCAACAAAAAAATCATTGAAGCTTCCACATTGTTTTGTGATTGTGAAAGGGCTTTGTTTCGCTTTGGGGACATTGAGATGACACCCTTGCTAGAAGAAATAGGAGGATTGGCCAGTTTAGTATGGGAAATTCCGGGTTCGTTGATGTCTGAAAACTGTAAGGGCAGGAGTTTCCTCAAAATGATGTGTCTGGAGAAGAATCCAAAACTGACATGCCTAAAAGAATCCTATATCCCATTTGACTATTTGTATGAGAGGTACGGTCACAGCAAATTCTACCGTACCTATCCTGATTAGTTTGCCATCAAGTCATTAGGGCATAATCACTGAAGGGTCTTTGTTTTCATGTTTTGTTTCCTGGGGTTGATTGTGTTTCCAATGAAGAAAGCAAAAATCCACACCAGATTGGCCATGGTAACTAAGACCTTAATGGAAGGAAATAGAGGGCAACCATTCAGCATTGTGTCCATGATCATTGCGGAAATATATCGAGCCCTAGAGAAGTGTCAACGGGGAGCCAGTCACTTTTAAGGCTGCAATTTTCTACTTCAACTTTGGCTCATGGAGCATCTACAAAAGGGTGAATACCAGCAAGAGATTCAGCGAAGGGACTGGGACGATCACATCGCTTTCCATCACCCAAAGTGAATGAATTATATCCTTAATATGTTTGCTCAGCTAGAGGATGCCAAATCATGGTTCGAACTGTTTGATAATTTGACCGAGGAGCAAGATATAATGGATGTTTGAGTGGATTCCGACCGAGGAAATCATCGCCCAATCGAGAGATGCACTTTTTCTGATATTGATCGGTATGAGAGGAACGTACCCATATGTCCCTCTTCGGGTTATGAGCCAAGCTGGTAGGAAGCAGGTTGTACCCAGGGTCGATAAGATGAGTCACTTTTAGGTTGACTTCCAGGATGATGATAGTCCTTAGAAGTGCCAAGCTCAGTATATGTGTCACTACAAGATCGTCATGGGGAAGGATACCATCGAACCAGATAGATACCACACTGGTTGTGCTCCCTACTATTCCAGCTGGTTGGAGGATAATCATGATGGTCGGCACCAACCTGGATTCGTTCGAGATCTTAGGATCATAGTTAAAAAGTCCGAGGCACAAATCAAATACAACTAATTGTGCAAGAGGATCTAGGAGTGCGAAAGAGAGCAGCATGAGATACAAGAATCCAATCAAAAGTTAATTGAGGCGTGGAAGGACATGGTTGTCAGTACCAACAAGCAACTGGGATACTTGGAGAGAGGCATAGTGGAGCTGGAAAGAAAGTTTCTCAAGAGGGTCAAAGACGGACATCCAGCCAGGGCCTACCTATTGCTGGGACTTCGCGAGCTGGGGAAGCTGTTCGATGGAGCCAAGGATGCCGAATCTGGGGAATGTCCATCAGGGACCAAGTTGATAGGATTTTATCTTTTCGCTATATAAAATGTAATAAGGACAAGAGCCATTACTGACTTTTATTTCCTGTTGTTTAGTGTCAATTTGAGATTCGTCTTATTTTCTAACAATAAAAAAGGCATTTAGCATATTGAGCTCTCCAAATTAATTTGTCATTAGGCCTACCTCGGCCACAAAGAGGTCCCCAAATTAGAACGCAATTTATATTCCCGCATTATGTGTTTAAATATTGCAATACTTTTCATGATCCCAACTAACTTGGTTACCTTTTGTTTTATTTTTGTTTTGTTATTCCCCTACCTAAAGGTTAGTTCGAGCACTCTGGCAACATTATCCTATTCCACATGATCCAAGGTCCCTCCACCCACTCCTTCTCTATGTCCTGTTAAGAACAAGAACAAAGGCAAGATGGAAGATTTGAACAACGTAAGAAAATATAATTCCACTGAACGGGTAGAGGTCACTAATGGTTATGGTACTTAGGAAAATGTATCCTATCTTGAACAAAAATTGCTAAAGTTCCGAGAAGAGCTCGACCAGGTTTGGAATCTGGCAAGTTTTTCATTCTCGCTCAGCACCTCGGATATCACCTTTCCCACTACTCAAACCCTACACCACCCCAAAACATCCCAAAGCAACAAAATCATCCCGCTCCCCATGTCATTCCACCAAAGACACAATGCAACACTTGCCACACCACAAACAACACTCCAATGCTTCTCCCAGAACTCCAAAACTCCATAAATGACCACTTCCACACCTACCATAACAACCCTATCTATGTGGAGACCATGCCACTCTCCACCCAACCCATATCGAGCACACCCAAGTCTGATCATAAAGATTTGCTTATCAGGAAACTAGAAGAAGAACTTAAGAAATTGACTAGACGGATCCAGGGCGTTGAAGGGAGAAAGGGAATTGAAAGGTTGAATTATGAAGATCTCTGCAAATAGTCCGATGTCGAACTCCCCAAGGGTTACATACCTCCAATGTTGGAGATGTTTGACGGTACAGGTGATCCCAGGGTCCATTTGAGGACGTATTGTGACAAGTTGGTTGGGGTGGGAAAAGATGAGAGAATCTGCATGAAGCTATTCATGAGGAGTATAAAAGGAGATGCACTATCCTGGCACATAAGCCAGGTTCCTAAAAAATGGTCAAGTTGGGTCGGTATGGCCTCTGATTTCATGGACAAGTTTAGATTTAACACAAAAAATGCATCGGATGTATTCCACATTCAGAATCTGAAAAAGAAACCTACAGAAACATTTTGCGAGTATGCTACACATTGGAGGTCAGAAGCCGCTAAGGTCAGACCTACCTTGGAGGAGGAACAAATGAACAAATTCTTTGTCCGGGCCCAAGAACCGCAATACTATGAGCGACTAATGATGATTGAAAGCCACAAATTTTCTGATATTATCAAGTTGGTGGAACGAATCGAAGAAGGCATTAAGAGAGGTATGGTCACAAAACTTTGAGGCCTTGCAAGATACAAACAAGGCCTTGTAGTTCGGTGGTATGTCCAAAAAGAGAGACGTATGAGCTGTGATGATTGCAGAAAAAACCAAATATCCTATCAAATATGAAAACTACCCGACACCTCAACTCACATATAATCCCACTCTGAATTACTAAGCACCCTCACCGCCCACCTATCAACCATCTCCACCTCCCATATATCGTCCTACTTCGCCCAGATATTCCCAACCCGCATATGTCTACCAAGCTTGCAATACTCAACCATCCCACTATCAGTCAACTCCTCCTCATCAACACTTCCCTAGACCATGAACAAATTTTGACCACAGGGCTCCCAAACAATATATAACCATTGCTGAAAACATTGACCAACTATATGAGAGACTTAAAGCCGCTGGTTATGTCACCCCCTCCCTGCTTCAACCCCAGAGAATCCTTCTCAATGGGTTAACCCACACAAATCCTATGCATACCACTCTAGCATGAAGGGATGCAGCATTGAAAAATGTCGCTCATTGAAAGACAAGATTCAGTTCCTGATCGATAATAAGGTTATTGTGGCCAAGGAACCCACCCTGAATGTCTGCAACAACCCTCTGCCAGACCACAAAGGCGGGGGTATTCACATGATTGAGGTGGAAGGTGACTGGGATCCCGAGGGATGCATCAGGTTAATCATAGAAGGCGATGATCCAAAGAAGTCAACAGTTACTCTTAACCCCATCATGGTCTAGATTCAACCATCTGAGGTCACTGATATAGATGTGCATGTCCATCTTATGTTAAAAGTAGCTCCATCAGCAAAGGCACAAGCACCATTTGAAGTTTCCTTTGGCCACCCAAAGAATGTGTCCCATTCAAAGTAAAGATGGCCGCATCAATCCTAGTGGAATATCCGTTGTGCCCTTATTCCACACATAAGCTATACCCTGGGATTACACAGTTGAGGCTAGGAGAAAAGGTCAGGTCAGGTTCGAAGAGACTATTGCAGCACAAGAATGACAAGAAAGGGGAGAATCTTTACCCCTAAACACCTAGCCAAGTCTAGCAAGCAGACCTCCAAGCAGCCACCTATCATTGAGACAGCACCAGACGATCTTTGGAGAAAGATACAGGCCAAGGAGTTTTCAGTCATTGACCAGCTAAACAAAACACCAGCACAGATATCTATCCTCTCTTTGTTACAGAACTCCAAGACACACAAAAATGATCTGTTGAAGGTGTTGCATGAAGCCTACGTACAAGCAACATCACCGGTAGGGAAATGGCCAACATGGCGGGACAGGTATTAGAGAGCCATAAAATTACCTTCTATGAGGATGAGCTACCACCTGAAGGGTTGGGTCACAACAAAGCCTTGCATATCACCGTACAAAGTGAGAACTATTTCATCACCGTGATCCTGGTCGATGGCAGTTCCAGCCTTAACATCTGTCCTCTGGGAACGCTCAAGAAGTTAGGCAAAGGTTTGCATGAGATAAAAGGAGGAGCAATTAACATAAAATATTTTGATAGATCCTAGAGGGCCACCATCGGTGAGATTAGCCTGTGTCTTCAGATGGGATCAACTTGGTTTGATGCTGAGTTCCAGGTAATAGATGTGCCCGCATCCTACAACTTGTTGTTAGGATGCCCTTGGATTCATTCTATGGGGGATGTGGCTTCGATACTGCATCAAGCCATGAAATTTGAATGGAATTACCAGGAAGTAATAATTCACGGTGATGGCAGCAACCCTATATACAGTCGTCAGACCATTCCAGCGATAGAGGGAGAAGAAAGTTAGGTGGGGACACCTACCACCACATCGAGAGAGTCAATGTTGTTGGAAAAGATAAATGGTGGGAAAATAAGATAGAGAGTATATTGAACTGGAGTGGATACGAACCTAGCAAGGAGCTTGTCAAGAACCTCCAGGCTATTGCTAAACCCATAAATCTCAAAAAGCAAAGCACTACTTTTTGTCTGGGATATGAATACACTTGAGAAGAGTTCAACAACTGGTCGCAGCCATGTCGTGGTCCTCACTACCCACTGGAGCAACTGATACCGCACATAGAGCAGACTATCCTATAGGCCGACATCATCTATGGGACGAACGAAGAAGGAGCATTCATAGCTGTGAAAATTTTGTTTTTAGAAGACAATGACATGGATTGTTGCGTTATCCTTAAGGAGGAGGGGGAGGAAGTCCCTTCCATACAGGCCATAAGTAGTGGAGCATTGCTCAATAACTGGTCTATCAGAACAACTAGATCCCGGTGAGCCTCGGGGTAGCAAGGCTAAACAAGCATCATGCACTATTTTTTTTACAACTAGATGATTTTCTTTTTGCATTTTTGTTTTCAAATAAGACCGTCAATGTTCAAATCAATTATGAAAATTTTTAAAAGTATTCCGACTTTTTCCTTGTGAATCGACAGTTATTACTATTGTGGCCCATAAACTGCCAACTGATGCGACATGTCCGTCGATAAAGCAGAAGCTCAGAAAATTGAAGCCTGATATGAGTTTTAAAATTAAGGAAGAAGTCACTTAATAGGTCAAAGCTAAGGTTCTCAGGGTAGTTGAACACCCAACATGGTTCGCCAACATTGTACCAGTACTAAAGAAGGACGGGAAGGTTAGAATCTGTGCTGACTACCGGGATTCCAACCGGGCAAGTCCGAAAGACGACTTCCCCCGACCAAAAGTACACATCTTGATTGACAATTGCACCAAGCATGAGCTGTAGTCGTTTGTGGATTGTTTCGTCAGTTACCACCAGATCTTGATGGATGAAGAAGATGCTGATAAAATGACTTTCATCACACCATGGGGGATGTATTATTGCAAAATGATGTCGTTCGGTCTGAAGAATGTAGGGGCCACCTATATGAGGCCCATGACTACCATTTTCCATGATATGATACACAAAGACATTGAGGTGTATGTAGATGATGTTATCATCAAGTCCAAGAAGGCCATTGATCACATGGAATATTTGAGGAAGTTTTTCAACAGATTGCAGAGATACAACCTGATACTAAATCACGCAAAGTGTGCATTTGGGGTTCCTGCTGGGAAGCTGCTTGGGATTATTGTAAGTCGCCGAGGAATAGAACTGGATCCATCAAAAGTCAAAGCCATTCAAGAAATACCACTGCCAAAGAACAAAAGGGACGTAATGAGTTTCTTGGGAAGACTAAACTATATCGGCCGGTTCGTAGCACAATCCACAGTCTTCTGCGAGCCAATCTTTAAGATGCTGAAGAAGGACGCTGCTACCAAATGAACCGATGACTGTCAAAGGGCCTTCGACAGAATCAAGGAGTACTTGTCAACACCACCAGTCCTTGTCTTGCCCGAGCCAGGTAGACCATTATTACTCTACCTTATGGTATTGGACGAAGATTTCGGTTGCATTCTGGGGAAAAATGATGAAACAGTAAGGAAGGAACAGGCCATCTATTATCTCAGCAAGAAGTTCACTCCATATGAGGCCCGGTATTCTGTTTTGGAATGCACCTGTTATGCTTTAACCTGGGTCACTTAGAAGCTAAGGCATTACTTCTGTGACTATACTACGTATCTCATATCAAGGATGGATCCTTTAAAGTACATCTTTCAGAATCCCATGCCCATAGGCAAGCTAGCCAAGTGGCAAATCCTGTTGAGCGAGTTTGACATTGTCTACGTAACTCAGTAAGCGATCAAGGGACAAGCCCTGGAAGATGACCTCGCTGAGAATTCCGTGGATGGAGAATACTAACCCCTGAAAATGTACTTCTCCAATGAAGAAGTATCATTCTTAGTAGAAGATATTGCTAGGTCCTATGATGGTTGGATAATGTTCTTCGATGAGCATCAAATTTCAAAGGAGTTGGCATAGGAGCATTCTTGCTATCATAAACCGATTAGCATTATCAAGTGTCCGCCAAGCTCAGGTTCCTCTGCACTAACAATATGGCCGAATATGAAGACTGCATCTAGGGCTTAAGATGGCCATTGACATAAACATTCAGGAGCTGCTAATAATTGGAGATTCAAATTTACTCATACATCAGGTACGAGAGGAATGGGCAACTAAGAACTCTAAGATACTCTTGTATCTGCATCATGTAGAGTTGAGAAGGAGGTTCACAATGACAAAATTTTGATATGTTCCTAGAATTTAGAATGAATTTGCCAATTCATTGGCTACCCTGTCATCCATGATACAGCATCCCGATAAGAATTTCATTGACCCCATACTAGTGAAGATTCATCATTAGCCAGCTTACTGTGCCCCGGCTAAAGAGGAAAAGACAGAAAACCTTGGTTCAATGATATTAAGAAATATTTTGGCGAAAAGAGATGACCCAGAGCTTGCTGATCATACCCAGAAGCGCATGCTATGGAGGTCGTCTAATAATTTCTTTCACAGCGGAGGAATCTTTTACTGGAGGACTTCTTATTTTGATTATTAAGGTGTGTCGATTGCAAAGGAAGCATCCAAGCTGCTAGAGGAGATTCATGATGGGACTTGTGGTCCACATATGAATGGTTTTATTTTAGCAAAGAAGATACTCCGGGCTGGTTAATTTTGGATGACTATAGAGATAGATTGCGTCCAGTACGTCTTGAAGTGCCATCACTGTCATGTTCATGCCGACATGATAAGGGTGCCGCCAAATCAGCTGAATGCAACAAGCTCGCCTAGGCCATTCGTCGCCTGGGGAATGGATGTTATTGGTCCAATTGAGCCAATTACTTCAAACGGGCACAGGTTTATCCTAGTATCCATCGATTATTTCACCAAGTTGGTCGAAGCAATATCCTACAGGGCAGTGACTAAGAAGGTCATGGAAGACTTCGTCTGTGGCCGTATTGTTTGTCGATTCGATATCCTAATGTCAGTGATCACTGATAATGGCTCCAATCTCAATAGTGACCTAATGAAAGGATGTGCAAAAATTTTAGAATCAGCCACAAAAATTCCACAGCCTACAGGCTACAAAAGAATGTAGTTGTGGATGCCGTCAACAAGAATATCAAGAAAAATATAGAAAAATGATAGAAAAGCACAAACAGTGGCACAAGAAGTTATCATTTGCTTTATTGGGGTATCGCACCACTGTCCGCACATCGACCGAGATAACACGTTATATGTTGGTTTATGGTACAGAAGCCGCCATTCCCGCCGAAGTTGAAATTCCTTCCATAAGGATCATACAGGAGGCCGAGCTCGACGATGCAGAATGGGTAAAAAGTCATTAAGAGCAGCTAGCTCTCACAAATGGGAAAAGAATGAATGCAGTGCGTCATGGTCAATTTTATCAGAACAGAATGTCCAAATCCTTCAACAAGAGAGTCAAGCCTAGACAGTTCACACTAGGGTAGCTGGTATTAAAGAAAATTTTTCCTCATCAAGATGAAGCCAAAGGGAAATTCTCTCGCAACTGGCAAGGTCCATACATGGTTTACCGGGTTCTGACAGAAGTAGCCTTCATACTTGCAGAAATGGACGGAGAAGTTTGGCCAAAGCCGATTAATTCAGATGAAGTCAAGTGCTACTATGTGTAATCTTTATGTTTTCCCTATATGATGTAAATATAAATATGTCTGACCTGATTCCCATTTAAGAGGGGATACGTAGGA
The DNA here is from genome assembly GCA_026770625.1 of Nicotiana glauca. Classification (NCBI taxonomy): domain Eukaryota; kingdom Viridiplantae; phylum Streptophyta; class Magnoliopsida; order Solanales; family Solanaceae; genus Nicotiana; species Nicotiana glauca. Next base: position 282,103 of record MU715943.1, on the reverse strand, counting down.
AGCCTTATGGGTTCGGTCACAGTTAAATAAAATTTTCATTTCTCCCTGTAATTAGAAACTGGGGCAAAATTTTTAGGAGGACCCTCAAAATTCCAAAGTAATTTCAGCCGATCGCCGTACGAGCAACAGTCCGAAGAATCAACCCATCAAAATGGGGCAAAATTTTTAGGAGGACTCTCAAAATTCTGTAGTAAGAGAAGTTGCAATGTCTAGAACCGCATCACAGTCATCGGTTCATAAAAAAAAAACTATTTTAATTATACATTTATGTTATACTTTTACCAAATCATGCATGTTTGTCATCAAAACTACTTTGTTCAGTGACGTTACCACAGTGACACATACAGTATCACCAAATCAAAGCCAAGAAGGTCAAGCAAAGCCAGCGAGGATACAAACTAACCTCCCATTTGCAAAACATACGATTTTTCTTTGGATGCAGGTTTTTGGATTGCGAAATCATCAAACATACTATACACTCACAAATATTGTCAGGAGTACAACTCTCAAAACCGTTGCGCTTACCCATATTTGCTATCCATGCACACTAGTAAAGTTCCATGTGTCACAGTGTCCCCAGCAGTCACGATATCATAATCGGCTATCATCTAAGAAAGCTCTATTACCTTTTGCCATTTTATTTCTTGCATAAGGCTACTACTCTGCCTTCCGAGACTAAATGCTATCTCCATCTACATTTTTGCATTGCATAAGGCTACCATTCTGACTTCCAACCTGCATAAGGCTACTATTCTGCCTTCCGAGGTTAAACTCTACCTCTTTCTACATTCGCATTGCATAAGGCTACTATTCTGCCTTCCAAGGTTAAACTCTACCTCTTTTAAAATTTAATTGCATTTATGTTCACAAGATTAGGTCTGGTATTTTTTTTTAATAACTATTATGTACTATAGATCATTTTAGTACCTTTAATTTATTTACCGAAATTATTTTATTATTTTTTATAAATTAAAATAGGGAAAAGTGGGTATTTAAATTGTAGCCAAATTGGCATTTCCGTTACAGCCTAAATTAAACTCCACCCAGCTCAATTTCTATATAAATTACCCGACCCAAGCCCAAATACACCTCCCCTACCTAGAACAAATTAAATCATGGTCATTGATCTAAAATATCAATGGCCCGTATTGATTCTTACTTTTTTTAATCCTAAACCACCCCCAACCCTAATCATTTCCAGAATCCGCTGCTCTAAGATCCTCTCCTCACTCAGCAATTCTCAACCAAACCCTAGCCATCAACAGCCGACTTCCCATCTCTGGCCATCTCCGGTCACCTCTCATCATCTCTTAAGTCTTCAATGGCTTGTCTCATGCTATGCTTGTCTTCTCTAAAGTCTTCAAGGGCAAAGGGCAATGCATACCTGCCCCTAGGATTCATCTCCTTCCTATTATTGGCTATTCCATTGTGATTTCAAGCAGAATCATTCTATATTTGACATGATCTTTGAGTTTCTAGACAGGTTTCTTCGTCTCATTATGGGTTCTTTTGAAATCCTAATTTCTTCCTATATCTCCTAGATTTATACAGATGTAGAACGATTTGAGTTTGTTCCTTTAATGTTTTACACTGTCCTTAAGGTTTTCTACAATAATCATGCGGTTTCAAGTGTTTTTCATCTTCTTGTAAAACTAGGGTTTTCATAACATATTTTAAAACCTTGTTTAACTCATTCTTTGTGTTTTAACTAATATTTCTTGCATATCTTGATTGATTCTATGAGTTTGCTACATGTTTAACTCGTCTATATTGAAAGCCCTAATTTTTTAGGAGGTTCTTTGTTTGGTTTTGTGTATCAGCATGACTGGTAGGTTCTCGTTTTTAAGTTTCTGTGATTTTTCGTGACTATCTTGCCTTGATATGTTTCTACTCAGTTTCTAAGCCTAAACTTACACTGATTCCATGTGCTTGTGTTCATCTTAGCTTTTCAAAACTTGCCTCTTTCTCATTGAATAAATATTGTTTGACTCTCATGTTTGCTAGAGTTGTATGTCGACTCTTAACCATCTATGTCTTACTTTATTTATATGCAAAACATTGACTCGTGACTTTCTTTTAATTGATTTTGATTTCCCTATTTCTTGGTCTGATTTGAACACTTTCCCTTAAACCTTCGATTCCTACCATATCTACTCAATTTGATTGATTTGTGTACCTTTTCCACATTCATTTTTGATTTTTACTGACTATCTCTATAATTAGAGTTTTTTTTAACTTAGCCCTTATTGTTTACCCTATACTTACTGAATTTGAAATCTTTCCTTGTTGGTTGTATATGGATTTATTTCGGTAGTTGTTACTTGTCCTTACACTCAAAAAGAAAAATCTCACTTGCTTATTACTACTTGTTCTACGATTTGCTTAGCCGGCTGAAAGCCAAGGCTATATTTTGAAGTTCTGCTTACTTTCTTTACTGCACTTTGCTTCTTTAGTTGGTATATATTGATTAATTTCTCAACATCAGCAACAACATGTTTCTTTACTGTTTCTCTCCTTCCAGTTTGCCTCTGGTTTGTATTTAAACAGTTTCATTATTAATGCATGCTACGTTCTGCCCTTCTGTCTGGATAAATGTTTTTGTTATTTATCATATCGTGTGGAATTTAAATCCTTATCCCTAATGTAGTTAGTATCTATGGTTGGTTTGGGGCATGACAACATTGAACATTGCTATTCATGACCCAAACATGATCCCTTTGGGATCACAACCTTCATGTTTCCCTTATATATTGTGTGTTCTAGTTGATTTATAGGCATGTCAACACTTCCTATTATTGTCCATGCCCAAAGTTAACCCGTGCCTAAGTGAATAGACTCCTTTGCAATGGATTCCCAATCCCCTACCCCCTTTTTTATGAAGTTATTGATTCCCTGAAATATTAATGGCTATCCCCCGTCACCCTTTTCCTCTCCTTTATTCCCTCAGCCCTTAAAACTCTATTCATGTACTCTCACTATCTTCTTAGAACTTAAGTTCTACCCCCCTCATGTGAGCCTTGCCTTGGGACCCTATGAGCTCCTTCTGAACTTGGACACATGAGGGTTGGCATTTCCACACTGCACTCATATCTATTCTGGTTGGGTAACTTGGGTGTGAGCACTGACCGAGATCGTATTATGGCCCTCAGGGAACTTTGACACACCCTCGTCTGAGAAAGGATTTGAAATCATGGCATTGGCAAAGATACGGTTCCTTGCATATATCAGATAAGAAGTCAAATTAGGCTTTCCTATGGTTATAGCTTGTTCTTTCTTTATTTCTTTTGTAATCTAATATTTCTGATTTGTAATAAGTTGTAATAAACATCCGGGGTTGCCTAATAAAAAGGGTTGGATTATCATGTATGCTCAAGGGTAGAAAGCATACTGATAGGATTGTTTTAAATTCTTTGTGTTCAAATCTGTATCTTAGAAATCATGACTATAGAGTTCATGTCAATTTCTTCGTGGTCAATGTCACACCTAGATAAACTGCTTATAGGACATATTTAAATTTTGCATACCACTTAGATACCATGTTTAAGGTTCTAAATGGCTGGAAAATAAGTGTCATGTTCGTAATGCTAAAATCAGTAATGTATAGAAATCATGCCTATAGGGACTCTTAAATAAATTTGAGTTGTTTAATTCACACTCAATGTTAGATATGATGTTCATAGGGTTTAAATCAGCAATTGTGGATACCATCACCTGCTGAATCTGAAATTTATCTAAAACCAGTCTATTCTAGATCAGTCTTATACAATCTAATTCACTTGCTTAACGAGGTTTAGCAAGCATGCCTATAGGATCTCAAACAATTTCTTTTTACTACTTCACCGCATTCTGAATTAAGTAGATATCACGCCTATAGGACCTCGTCTAAACACTTATTCAAGCCTTAGGTAATAAAATAATAAAACTGAATTCGCTTTTGTTTATTAGTAACTGCTCCAGTCAGCAGACAGGCCCGATTTGGGCTTCTTATATGAGGTATCTGATGAATTGGCTCTAAATCAAACTCCCCTCTTTTAATTAGACCCTAAAGATTCTGTGTAAGTCATGCTAGTTATGTGCTTTTGTTCAAGGGAGTGTATTTGAGCCTGTATCTGTTTATATGCTCCCCCAATATCCTATGTGTTTTTTATGTCGCCTTAGATTTTTATCCTTTGAAACCAATTTCCGAATATCCCTTCCCTTTAGAAATAGTAGTCCTACATACCTCTGGGACTGATAGGAATGGGACAGGTAATAGCATACAATTGTAATTGAGACCAATCCACACTTTAGTACCTTAAACGAGGTGGGACAAGGGTAGATATGAATATGATGACCAGTGCATTAATACCACGTGTAGTCTCTCTCTTGAAGAGTGATTACCAGGTATTGCATTGATGTGATCCATATTATGATTAAACCTAGGACCCACTTTCCTTTTCTTTCTTTGTCTTAAAAAATATATTTTTTAATTTCTTTTTCAAAAAATCAGCCTTGTATAATTGCTCTTCAATACTTTTTTTATTCCCAACCATTTGTGTATTAAAATCCCCTCTTACTTGAGCCTTATTTGTCTACTTGTTTATTTACTAAATTCACAATAATTATTTGGTCGGGAACCATACTAGTGGATTCTGAGGGGTGCTTAACACTTTCCCCTTGGGAAAATTTCAAAGAATTTACCATGTCTTTGGTTATCAAAGCATATTTGTAATTGAACCCTGTAAGGTGTCCTAATGCAACATAAATCATTATATGGCGACTCTTCGAAAATGCAAAACCTAGTTTCCAAAATGAACGAGTTGTCCCATACCCAAAATATCATAAAACCGATTCTCCTGCCACGAGGAGGGAAAAAGGGGGCGCGACAAAAATCAGGGAACATCAATAAGATTTTAGGAAGACACTAAATTTTACACTGTTATGAACTAAATTTGATAGATCTTACTTTACACTGAAAATGTCTTAGAATCTTTTAAATGGACGCTAAGCTTATATGACTGCTTAGTCATATGTTTGGTAAGATTTCATGCTGCCGCGTTTTGGGGTATAATTATTAATCCTTATCCCATTACTAGTTAATTAGGTAATGTCCCGTTACCAGATAATTAACTAACTACCCGCAAAACTGAAATTTATCTCAAATTACCTAAAATTCTAGTTATTTTTAATACATCTTATACACCTTACTATCATGTCCATAGGGTAACTTGTATGGTACTAGTCCAAACATACCGTGTATTTTAGCTCGGGCCGTATTTTTTTTCAAAATGATATACTTCGATGAAATTCTTTTTCATCGATTTGCTTACCTTCTCATCTTCACGTATTTAGTCATTACTTATTTGAAATAGCATAAAATGCTTATAATCTTAAAATAATCTCATTCCCGAACTTACATCGATTAACTTACGGTGAAACTTTGACGTACGAAAAATGCGGTATGTAATATCTCATTTTCGAGCTTTCACCAATTTGCTTATGGCATACTTTTACGTATGAAAAAGTGTGGTGTAAAACTTAAGCGCCAATATGTTGAAAACCTAAAGGTCAATGAGCCCGAGTCAAAACTAGATTCGAGGACCAAGTCCTAAACGGTCAACTACTATCAATTACTCATCAGGCACAACCAAAGGGTTCTTGTCTTACAATCCAATATATCGGACTAATTATCGGCATGGATCGAAAACTCAAAACGTAAACAAAAACACGAGCAAGTGGAAATTTATATAAAGGACAAACTAAATGGTTCCTTTTTATTATAAATACCAGTACAAAGATAAATTTACAACATTCCCACAGGGTGCCCTACACAAAGAACAAGAAAGAAAAACCTAGTCTACTCTCAGGAACTAGCCTTTCCCCCTCAGGTACTACATCTCAATCGGCTACCTCGGGACCAGCTCTTCACTGGCCTTCTCCTTAGCATCGGAAATGAGGAACATGGCGTCAAACTTTTCCACCTTGGCCTGCTCTATCTCTTTCGAGAGATCGAAGCCCTTACCATGAATTTCCTCGAGAGTTTCGCTCCAAGATCTGCATCGAACATATTCATTTTTTCTCCTCTCTCGACTGGAAGCCTCGCTCAACTTTGTACGAGCTTCAATTGCATCTTTCAGATAGATGGCCACCTTCTTATCATCCTTTTCTCGAATCTCCCGGCTTCGGCTCAAGAGTCCAAACCTTCGGCCTTATTCTTCAAAAGATCTATTTCAAGCTTAGCAATACTACTCGTCTAGACCAAGTTGCTCTTTCAAGCATTTACGAAGATGTATCTCAACGGCGGAGACCTTAGCCAAAACGTTCCTTTTAGACACAACATAAACATCTATCTGTACCCTCAATTCATTACATTAAGAATTAACATGTTTAGCTTTGCCCCGAAGGAATTCCAGCATCCTAGTCTTTCTCTACAACTAAGATAACAAAGCGTTTGTTCCCGAAGATGGTAGAAGAAGCCTGTATTCCCTCAAAATAGAGGTTACCCGTTTCTCGAGGTTACCTTGGTAATCCTAACTTTTGTTTAACTCCGATCGAAGATATATCAACTCACTTGTCTTCTTATCACAAGGAAGCCTGAGAGATTTCTCCCCATTCAAGGCTTTACGCAACATAGCCTCGCAGCGAAGCAGCCCGGACATGAGTTTATCGAAGGCCAATGACAAAGAAGGTTTAGTCAAAAAGAAGAAAGTATGGAGTTAGAAAAGTGACAATGACTTCAAAGCTCACCATAAATATAGAGATTTGGATTTGGGTCACATAAATGTGCACCCGAGTTTTGGAAGGTAATTTTAATAGCACGCCTAAAGCAACTACGCACTTTTCAATTTGCGAGGGCCATATAAATTCAACTAAATAGCACGCCTCGAATTCTAAGGATTAACATATTAATTAAATGAGGGCCATGCATTTTTTAGATTTGATTTGGCATAGCGCACCTCAATTCCAATTTTTACAGGGAACTAACTAAATTAAACTACATGAAGAATTTCTAAACACTAATGTAAAAATTTCAAACTCAATGTTAAAAATCATATGCTAATAGATCACGACACCAAACTGAACATATTAAAAAACCTAGATAAGTTAAAGATCCATCGTTCAACTAACCATTTAGTCAATAGGTGAGAGGACCCAAATGAGCTTAAACGTGAAGCCCAAACCGAAATATTCCCAGCAAAGGAAACTTGGCACCACTGGGCCCATGCTATAGCCCAATTCAGTGCTTTAAGCATTGTCTATTGCAGGAAAACCACATTGTCATGAGAATTCAAACTTGGACAGCTAGTTATTAACAACTTGTGCAGACTATTTTATAACTTTAAACCATCCATTCGAAGTTCCCACAAAAGAGAGCAATTTGATGTTTTCAAATAGACTTTACTCATATGCTAAATTCTAATCTCATGCTAACATACTTAGACAACCATATGATTCAAGCTTATTAAAAGAAAACATGTAAAGAACTATTCTAATTCTGAGGCAATCTCAGAACCCAAGTCAGACTCGACTCTCATTTGAAATTCCTTTATGGAGAAAGAAGCATCACATGAGCAAGGGGAACTTAAACGACAATGCACTAACTGACTTTGAAACTCTCAATTAAAAGCATCCAAGACCTCACACTAACAAGATCTTATAGGAATGCATAACAAGAATGACCCAGCTTATACTACATAAGTAAGTAATCTGAAACATGATTTTAAAAAGCACTTATGTAGAAGAAAAGAAACAATACTGTCATTTGCAAAATCTATAAAGTATAGAAGGATGCAGGCTGCTAATACATTCAGCAATTAATCAAAATTATTCGATGGTAGTTCCTCATGATTTTACACCTACAATGCTCAACAGTAGCCAACCCCAACAGTGACAATAAACAGTAGCTAACTTTTAATGTTTGAACAAATCAGTATGAATCACATACTTAAACTTTAGCTTCTATTACAAGACTTTCATGACACACATATGTTCAAAGATGTCAGCTCATTTGAATCCAAACCTCATGCTCATGCCCTTCCAGAATCAGGCTAATGAGACTAGCATGCATAATATAAGGTTTACAGGCATCACAATAAAAAATAGAAGAAACATAAGAAATAAACTTGAAGTGCAATTAGTATCCAAAGTATTTCATATTCAAAGTGCAGATTCACATCTTTACATATCGTTTGTGGTTTTGAAAGATACCTGAAAAAGCAAAGAGAATAAGAAGAGTGATGGATCAGCGGCAATTTAGCAGTAGTTAACAGCAAAATGGCAATTTCAGTCCATGTTTGGAGTCGAAAAACCAGCAAAATATTAGACCCCTTGTCAATCCCAGAAAATCAGCCAATGTAACAGTGTTTCCAAGCAAAATCCAAACCCAGAATTTTAAATAGAAACCAGAGTTCAATCCATTTCAACCCAGAAGGAGAATTTGTGACTTTTAGATTTTTTTTTAGGAATTCTAACTAATTAAAAGATCAGAAGTCTACAATTTACTCAGAATGTTTGAAAAAAAACCTTCAACCGTTTCAGTTTTTTTAGATTTTTATCCTTTTCTAGTTTCTGACTTTTTACTCAAGTAATGGTGTCTTATGTAGGCAATGTGTTACGACTGCTTAAAGATATCAGTCTTTGCATTTCGCCCCTTTTGGAATTTTTATTATAGCTCAGATACCCTTATTAAAAAAATAAAAATTCAGAACAGTCCCCCTCCCCATTTTCCTAGAAGCTTCATAGGTTAGTTACTGCGATTCCCTTACACAAATACCCTAAAGTACCCTTCAAGCTTCTATTATATACTTTCTGAAAAACCAGGCCAATAATGGGTCACAATTGACCCAATGACCCAAACCAATTTGAACGGGCTGCTCTTCGCTAAATAAAACAGAGATTGCCCAAATTCCAAATAACACACTTTAACTAATTAAAAAAATTTGTAAGCACTAAAATGGCTTCAACAAATCAGAAAACCTAGCCTAAACTACTTATTAGCTAATTGACTAAATGAACGAGTCTAAATTAAACTAATTAATAGACTTAGTGCACTAATTAAAAATCAATGACTTAAAACTATCATGCATCGAAAAACATCACTGGGGAAACTAGAAAAAATAGAGAGGGATCAAGAAGACGAGAAGAAGAAGAATGCAAAAAGAAAAATGAGGAAAAGATTAAGCCAAGGAGAGAAAAAGAAAACAGAACCCTACCAAAGTTCGAGCAAATGAAGAATGGAGCCCAGGTCTTCAAATCTTCCGATTTTCGGTCAAATCTGATATTAATCATGTGTTCGTATAAAGAACACGCGAATAAAATTAGATTAAACGTAAATATTCAAAATGATTATGCTTTGGACACTTTTGGGATTTTAGGGCTCCGCCTTTGTTCTAAAATTCGAGAAACTTAGGCAAGATTCGAGGGAAACTGATCTGGAATTTAGAAAGAGGGGGTCGTGGTGGTTCTGTGGTGTAATTTTTATAGTTTTTGGAGCCCACACCGCTAGCCTGAGACGGTGGGACAACAAGGACGCGCTAGGGTTTGGTGGTGGTCTTTGAGGGTTAAGGTGGAGGGTGAGAGAGACGGATTGGGGGGGGGGATGTTCGGACATTATTTTACTAAACAACTTCACTTCCAAGCCGTCTGACCAAACCAATTCAATGGCCCAGATCTATTACCTTATCAACTCCTCTCAACTCTTTCCCTTTCTTTTTAATTATTTTTTCTTAAAATATCTTTTCTTTTCGTCTTTTTTTTTTTCAAAATTAAAATTAAACCTCAATTAATTCATAATCAAATTATCCTACAAATTCAAATGATTAATAATAAAACCACATTTAATTAAAAACCAAATTTAAAGGAAAGACTAAAAAAATTCAAAAATAAAAATAAAAAGTGCAAAAATAAATTATTTTTTGTGATTTTCCCCTTTTTTATGTAACAATTAATTTACTAATTAATCCTAAAATGGAGAATTAAATCCTAAGTGCAAATGCAACGTAATTTATATTATTTATTAATTAAACAAAATTAACATGCGCAGACAAATACAAGTAACTAACGAAAAATGCTACAAAAATCTACGAAATTATAAATAATGGAAAAGATTATTTTGTTTTGAACTTATGGGAGTAATCCATATAGGGAAAAAATCACGTGCTCATAGCTGCCCCTCTTTGCTCGAAAACACGAAGAGTTTTCGTGCAAAGATAAAGTGACGAATACGAGCGATGTTTGCTCGTTTGAATACTCCATGGGAAGCATTTTTTGAAAAATTTGACCGCACCCTACTTTCGAGGTTGCCTACATATCCTTGGCTATAAAGAAATCAAGTCAGTGTAGTTCGGGACATTTTGGTAGCTGGGGACTACCATGAAGCTGTGATTTCACTGTTGCTGCTGCTGCTACTTCTTACTGAACTCCTTCTTACACCGTAAAAAAATAAAAAAAAGCTAGACTAAACATTGATCTATGCATTACAAAAACCTATCTATATCTTCAAACTTGATCTTGTGATTTTTGTTGCCTTGTTGACTTGTATTTTCCAGGTGAAGTTCCTTTGTTGCCGACTTGAATTGTAATCTGAGATGTTTTTCCTTTTCTTCAAGTGGGCGCCTGATTGATGAACTTGAACCGTCTTTTTTATAATGTTGATGCTTTGTTCTTTAGGTGGGCTCCTGATTGCCAAAACTTGAAGTGTATTCCCTTACTTTCCATGTAGGCGCCTGATTGCCAAAATATCAACTGTATTCCCTTGCTCTCCAGGTGGGCGCCTGATTACCAAATCTTGAACTGTATTCCCTTACTCTTCTGGTGGGCACCTGATTGCCAAAACTTTAATTGTATTGCCTTGCTCTCCAGATGGGCGCCTGATTGCCAAAACTTTAATTGTATTCCCTTGCTCTCTAGGTAGGCGCCTGATTGCCAAAACTTGAACTGCATTCACGTGCTCTCCAGGTGGGCGCCTGATTGCCAACACTTCAACTGTATTCCCTTGCTCTCCAGGTGGGCGACTGGTTGCCAAAACTTGAACTGTATTCCCTTGCTCTCCAGGTGGGTTCCTGATTGCCAAAACTTGAACTGCATTCCCTTGCTCTCCAGGCGGGCTCCTGATTGCCAAACTTCAAATGCATTCCATTGCTCTGCAGGTGGGCGCCTGATTGCAAAAACTTGAATTGTATTCCCTTGCTCTCCAGGTGGCCGCCTGATTGCCAAAAATTTTACTACATTCCCTTGCTCTCCAGATGGGCGCCTGATTGCCACAACTTGAACTATATTCCGTTGCTCTCCAGGCGGGCGCCTGATTGCCACAACTTGAACTACATTCCCTTGCTCTCCAAGTGGGCGCCTGATTGCAAAAACTTAAACTGCATTACTTTGCTCTCCTGGTGGGCGCCTGATTGCTAAAATTTGAACTGTATTCCCTTGCTCTCCAGGTGGGCGCCTGATTGCCAAATCTTGAATTGTATTCCCTTGCTCTCCAGGTGGGTGCCTGATTTCAAAAACATGAACTGCATTCCCTTGCTCTCCAGGTGGGCACCTGACTGCCAAGACTTCAACTGTATTCCCTTGCTATCCAGGTGGGCGCCTGATTACCAAACTTTAAATGCATTCCCTTGCTCTCTAAGTGTGCACCTGATTGCCAAAACTTTAATTCCATTCCATTGCTCTCTAGGTGGGCGCCTATTTTCCAAAACTTGAATTGTATTCCCTTGCTCTCCAGGTGGGCACCTGATTGCCAAAACTTGAATTCTATTCCCTTGCTCTCTAGGTGGGCGCCTGATTGCCAAAACTTGACCTGTATTCCCTTCCTTTCTAGGTAGGCGCCTGATTGCCAAACTTTAACTACATTCCACGTGTCTCCAGATGGGTGCCTGATTGCCAAAACTAGAACTGCATTCCCTTGGTCTCCAAGCGGGCGCCTGATTGCCAAACTTCAAATGCATTCGATTGCTCTCCAGGTGGGCGCCTAATTGAAAAAACTTCAGTTGTATTCCCTTGCTCTCCAAGTGGGCGCCTGATTGACAAAACTTTAACTACACTCCCTTGCTCTCCAGATGGGTGCCTGATTGCCACAACTTGAACTATATTCCCTTGCTCTCCAGGTGGGCGCCTGATTGCCACAACTTGAACTGTATTCTCTTGCTCTCCAGGTGGCCGGCTGATTGCAAAAACTTGAACTGCATTTCCTTGCTTTCAAGATGGGTGCGCGATTGCCAAAACGTGAACTATATTCCCTTGCTATCCAAGTGGGCGCTTGATTGCGAAATCTTGAATTGTATTCCCTTGCTCTCCAGGTGGGCGCCTGATTTCCAAAACTTGAACTACATTCCCTTGCTCTCCAGGTGGACGCTTGATTGCCAAGACTTCAACTGTATTCCCTTGCTATCCAGGTGGGCGCCTGATTGCCAAGGTTTAAATGCATTCCCTTGATCTCTAGGTAGGCACCTGATTGCCAAAACTTTAACTGCATTCCCTTGGTCTCCAGGTGGACGCCTGATTTCCAAAACTTGAAATGTATTACCTTGCTTTCCAGTTGGGCGCCTGATTGCCAAAAGTGTAATTGTATTCTCTTGCTCTCCAGGTGGGCGCCTGATTTCCAAAACTTGAACTGTAGTCCCTTGCTCTCCTGGTGGGCGCCTGATTGCCAAACTTTAACTGCATTCCCTTGCTCTCCAGGTAGGCGCCTGATTGCCAAAACTTTAACCGATTCCCTTGCTCTCCAGGTGGGCACCTGATTGCTAAAACTTGAACTGTTTTCTATCCTAAAAACTGGTGTTGTTCTCCCTTGCTCTCCAGGTGGGTGCCTGATTTCAACAAAATAGACAAAACAAAGAGAATTTTTTGCCCCAGTTTGGTAGTTGGGCGCATCTGCGAGTGTTAATTGAATCATGTTACCAAATATTTCTAAGAATTTGAAAACTAAATCCCATTATCCAGGAGGGTCCTGAAAGCTCCTACTTAAATGACAGTTTTAAATCTAAATTATCTCTTCTAAAGGTATGTATTCCACTAACTCTTGTTATCTAACTATGTCCCATTATCTAGGAGGGTCATGAATGCTTCTAATAGAATCCTATCGGAAACATTCAAACTTTGAAACCAACTTATGTTCCTTTGGGGTACATTTATGCCAGGTTTTGCTACTCATGATTGTTTTGATTTTTAATAGAGGTCTTATTTTCCAGGAGGGTCCTGAGAATTTACGGTCAAACCTATCTGATGCTTGCTTTTCCTTATGGAGGGTTTCTATGAAACAAACGAAATTTTCTGCCTCTGTTTCAAATCAAAGAAAAATCTTGTCAATTTAAAAATATGGTAGCTGGTTTGTGGCCTTGACTTTGAGGGAGATGGCTCCTTCACTTCCTATGGTAATTTCGGTTTCAACTTGAAAGACCTTGCCTGTTTTATTGACTGCCCGCTTTTCTCTATCACCTTTATCACGGATAATACCTCTGATTGGTTCAAACCCAATACCATTCATCTGTTGCATTGTGCTCTTGCATTGACATGTGCTTAACCTTTGTGTTTCTCATGAATCCCAAAGCACTTCAATTTCCATCCACTCATTGCGCATGTTGTTCTTTCATGATTTAAATCATTGGCCTTGGCCTTGAGGTCTATTTCTCCATCACTTTCCATGATAACTTTGATTTCTGATTGGAAGACCTTGTTTGTCACTGGTTAACCACCTCTTGTCAATCTTATCACATAAAATACCTTTGATCCGTTCACCCAATATCCTATATCTGTTGCATTGTTCATGAATTGACAGATACCAAAACTTTGTATTTCACATGAATCCCAAAGCATATTGAAAATTACCAACTCAGTGTGTATGCTTCTCTTTCCTGATTTATGCCACCTTGATGTGCTAGCCAAATCACATTATGTGCAATTAGAAAGCTGGTGGTAGATTTTGAAGTCATTTCTCACTTGTTCTGGCCAAACAGACTCAGGAAGAGGAAGTAAACAACACAAAAGGAACGAAGTGAAGGACAATGGAAAGGGATGATTCCTAACAAGAAACGACAAGTAGAAACCTATCAAATGTGGATACCAACTCTAATGACAATGACATGCACCTGTGGCCTATTCCGTCAAGCAAGTCTGTTGTTCAAATCTTGTTGTACCTTTAAAACGTAAAACTGGGATTCGATGCTCTGATTGTCCAATCTTATTCACGATCCTTAATCGACTTGTGGTGCCCGAAGGGTTTTCACTATCAAGCCTCTCTAATGTTGTTCTTTTTCTCATCTCACCATCGCCTTATGATGCCTGTGAAGGTTTTCACCAGTAAGACTCTCTCATTTTGTTCTTTTCTTCTTATTTCCTCTGATTCTGCAGATGGTAAGGCATCAACCATGGTAAAAATAACATGTGCTCCCAGCATGGCCAACTCAACACTCTCAAAGATTATCTGGGAGGTCTTTTTTGAACTGTAATGTGGATTTTGGATAGGATTAGAAGGAAAGGATATCATAAAGGCTCAAAATAACTAAGACAACAGGGTTAATTTATTTACCATTTTTGGAATCCATTCTAAAAATTTTGCCCCAATTTCTAAAATAAGGAATTTGATTCTCTTTTTCCTTTTCTTCTGATGGAGTTACTAAGAAAGACCGCCCCACTCCCGACTTCGTGGGATTATGAAATTTTATTAATAATTTTTTTTTGGTATGACCGAACCCTAAGGCTGCCTATGAATCTTGTGATTCAAGAATAAGGTGAAACATAGTTCATAGAGATACCTTTTGTTGTTGCTACTTTTTCTCTCTTTTCTTTCCTTTTCATTTTTTTCCTATTTCCTTCCTCATCTTTTTTTTTCTTCTTTTCTTCCCCCCCCCCCCCTTTTTTTTTCTTTTTTTATCTATACTTTTTTTTTTTAATTTTCCTTTTAGGAATGAACTTTCTAGAATAAACCTACGGGGGCATGAACTTTTTTTTTTCCGTGTGACTTTAACTTGATTCCAATAGAGGGGAGGTAAAAGAAATTATACATAGGCTCAAAAGTGTATCAAATGGTATAAATGTTTGGGCAACTGAAAGAGGGCCCCCAAAACCCTGAAAATGCCGAGTACAAATATGCAACTTGAAATGAAAATTGAAGATCATGCACAATATTATAATTTTTTTGCGGCTTCAGCTTTGGTATTACTAGTATGCCTTCCACTTTTCTTTAGTGCCTTGTCAAGTATAGAACTCTCGTTGGGCGATTCCCTCTTCACAATGGATATCCTCCGCCAACTCGGAGAAAACTTCCTTGACTTTATCTTATAACTTGAGATGCACTTGAACTCATAGTTGCTCAATTCAAATTGTATGGGATGTGCTCGTTTGTAATCAATTCTTGCCACCTTATTAACTTCCCAAATTATCTGCCCCAGTTTCACACAGTTCGGGCTTCAAATGACTTCAAAATTATCTACCACAGTTTCACCAGTTTGAGCTTCTAATGATCTCAAAATTATGTATTTATTTCCTTCAAATGCCCCTATCATCATTAAAATTATTTCATTGCTTCATGGTCAAACTAACTTTTAAGACCATGCCTAGAATTATACGCGCATGTCATGTCACTAGAGCTAGCAAGAAACTAACTATAAAAGGAGAAGAGAACTAAATAAAAAAAAAGACTACAAATAACAGAAGACAGAAAATTGATTAGACAGATGGTGAACGGTTCGAACAATAACAAGCAAACTAAACTGGAGTTACAACCCTGAAACAAACCAAGACACCACCTAACTAATTACTACGACTTAACAAACCAGGAAAAATAAAAGGATAGAAGGGTTTGAGCCACAAGACAATATCCGGATTACAACCCTGAAATCTCTCAGACAACAGAAATGACAACAAAATAAACCACCAAGAGTCCTCCCTGGCTAGCCAAGAAAAGAGCGTCTTTCCAGTCACCAAGCTCAGTATCTTAGCCACTGAGTTCCACATCAATATTACCAAGACCATTACCAATTTAAATATCAGTAATTTCACCAAGTGGCTTATTGACTCCTTTGACTAACCCTTTGCCAATGCCAGCCATCCCAACAATCTGTGTGTTGTCATGTACCTGTAAAGGATTATGTGTCATACTTCGGGTATTACTGCCTTGGACCACGATCATTCCTTCTTGAATCATTCTTTCTATTTCCCTTTTCAAAGCACGACAATCGTCAACACTATGTCCCTGGGAATTGGAATGGTATTCGCACCATTTAGCAGGATCAAAAGTTCTCGCAGGAGGGTCTATATAATTTAGAGGAATAGGTGCAATCATGTGATACTGCTTTAATCCCTAAAAAAACTTGCATAAGACACTCCTATTGGTGTAAAATTATCTTTCAACCTTTGTTCCCTTCTACAACCTTGGCTTGAATGTGGGTTATAGGGCACTTGAAAATTTTGTGGAAGCTGGTGAAGCTTTTGCGGTGTTCGTGCATGCCTGTTGGTGTGACCCAGCAGTCGGACAAATAGTGTTTGGAGGATAATGCTGGGGTGGATTATGTGGAGTCTGGGGATGTTCATGGGATCTCTATTGCGGCTGAAAGCATTTAGCAGGAATGCCCAACGGACCCTGTCGTTGGCTGGGCTCAGCAACATCTTTTCTATCAACGGGTGGACTGTCCTGAGCAACTTGTTCATTCCATCAGAACTAAAATTCCCTAAAACATTCCTCGGGTTTCTTTTCTATCTCAAATAGGGAGGCGCGGTCTAGGACAATATCTATAATGAACTGAAATTCTCGCACAAAATCTTGAGCCATGTCATCCCATGTATGCCATTTACGGACATCATGACGAGTATGCCATTCCAAAGCTGCCCCAGTCAGGCTCTCACTAAAATACACCATCAACAGCTCATCTCTCTTTCCAACACTTCTCATTTTACTGCAATAGACCCTCAAAAGGTCTATCGGGTCTCCACATCCATCATACAAGTTAAACTTTGGCACTTTAAACCCCACGGGCAAGCGAACGTCGGGGAGCATACACAACGTGTTTTAAGACATGTTAACCTGGTCTCCCATCCCTTGCATGTTCTTTAAGGACTATATGCTTTTCAACTTCCTAGATATCTCATCTCACCCTTCTTTTCCTGTGACCTTTTCATTTTTAGCATGAATCTCATCCCTAGAACTCTTCTTGTATAAGTCATGAACCTTGTGGGCAATCTCTACGGGGTAGTATTGGACATCCTGAGCTTTGAGTGGATATTCATTGTTGGGGATAGTGGATATGGCAGGAGGGAAATTTTGGGAGAGGTAATTGGAGGATGTGTGATGGAGCTACTAGGATGGTTGGGAAATTTGTGATAAACGGGTGGATATGGAGAGTATAAGGGATCATCCGGCACTATGATGGAGTTTGAGTAAGGGTAGCATCTAAGAAGCTAGGTGATGGCAGGGTTGGTGACTTCGCAGTCATCCAGGCCTGATACATGTCCGTCATGTGTTGTCTTAACATCCTTACCTCATCAGCCAAAGCAGTATCCTGTTCAACCAACTGCTTTCGGGCACCGGTATGAACCAACCCAATTTTGTTGTCGTCCACTATTGCCTTTAGACTTTATGTTGTAGAGAGGAGTTACTAATTCGATAACCACAAACCAACTACCTTTCTGCTATGAAGATATCAAAAGGAACAAAAAGGGATCATCCCGTTAGAGTTAGGGCATTTAACAACAAAATATCACATTGCGTGCAATGCACCTAGCAAGAATTAATGATTCTAGAGTGACTTCGAGGGTCATAAGGTAACTTGGAATCATCCCACGTTGTCCATTTGAATCTTCTCTTTTCTTTTCTTTCCTTGCTCTTCTTAGCTCGCTCGTCTTCTTTCACTTTTTTTCTTTGTTATTATCGCCCTTTTTCTTCCCTCTCATTTCTCACATCCATAATTTAACCATTTTTTTTCTTTTTCCCTTTTTCCTTTTCTTTTTCTTTTTCTTTTTCTTTTGCTTTTAATAATAAAAAATAATTCGACCGAACCCTATGTAGGTTGCCTACGTATCATGACGCCGCATGAATAAGAGCTTTGCGTAGTTCTGGAAGATCGGAAATAAATTATACGAACTAACATTCTCATTTTCTTTTCTTTTCTTTTTTACCTTAATGACTACTCTGATGAGAACAGAGAAATAAAAGAAGCAAATCCGTATTTTTAATTTCCTAGACTCAATGTTCTATAACGTATCCTAAACTCGAGCATATATTTTTTTCTCTTTTTTTTTTTAACAAACAATCTATGGGAAATTATTAAGGAAAAATCCTACAAGAGAAAAAAGAAATTTTGATTTTTTTTTTATTGAAATGAAGTCCAAACAATAAACCAAAGAAAAATATCTCGAATTTTTATTTGATATCCCTGATGAAAGACTTCGAAATGAGAAATGAACAAAATAAAAAATATTTTTTGAAATTCGATTTTTGATTACCTAATAAAGAAACTTTAAAGATAAAGATAAAGTATATTTTTTTTTATGTACAATGTCCTAAAGTTCTTGGGAAAATAAAAGAATATTTTTTTATTTTTTATTAATTTCCCAAATAAGAACCTCAAAAGAAAATCTCTTTTTTTTTTTAATTTTTGAGATTAATACCTTAAAGAAAACTTTTAAAAAGGTACTAAAGGAAATTTTCCTTTTTTTCAATTTTTAGTCCTACAATACTAAAGAAAATATAAATGCAAAAATTTTCTATTTGGAGTTTTAGAAATTAATTTCCTAAGGAGAAGCACCTTATAAGTTTTTTTTTTTAAATTGTAGAATTGGTATTCTAAAGAAAACTTCCAAAGGAAATAAAAAACGCAAAATCTCTTTTTTGGATTTTTGATTTATAACACACTTTTTTTTTCAATACAAAAATAGTAAATACAATAAAAAAAAAAGGCTCGACATTACTGTTCTAAACTAGAAGGTAAGACACCATAAAAAGAAAAACAGACTCAAAATATAAATAGCAAAATCTCCTTAAGCAACTCCTGAATAATCCTGATTTGATGATCTCGGGGGTGTCTGTCATGCTCAAACTCCGGTATGTAGATCCACACCTGTATGAGAAAATTTTAAACTAACACTATGTGAGAAAATAACACTCCCTACTGGATACATGCAAGACATGATTGTGACTGTTTTGCTAAAATAAACTTATGTAGCTAAAAATGCAAGATTTGGCTAAGACCCGGCGAAGCCAAGAACCTAAGATTTACTAGAAAGACCGGACCATATGTGGGTTCAAGATGTATAACGCCCCAAAAGACGAGAATTAGGTATGCATAATTCGGGCAGATTGGATACGGGCGAGAATTAAAAAAAAACTAATTTAGAGAAAATATTTTCTTTGTCTTTTCTTTGGAAAAATGATGAAACACGCAAAGTCTTTTTGGATTTTCCTTTTCCCTTTTTTTTCTTCGATTTTCGGATAATGATGAAAAAAGTGCAAAATCTTTTTGAATTTTTCATGTTTTGTTTTTGTCTTTTTCTTAATAAAAATGTAACAAAAAAATAACTAGGCCCTGCTTATTTCTTTTAGCAAATATACCATTAGACATGCTGCCTAGTGGCTAATATATATAGATAAAATCCCAAAAATCGAATACAAAAACATACAAGATGTCCAAAACAAAATTGCAAATGTACTAAGCTACTAGCTACTGTAAAGGCCAATAAGCTATAAATAAAAATTATTAGCTATTACAACATGTAAGGCTGCATGATTCAATCTCCTGTCAGTGTAAGTGAATCCAATGGCCAAATCAAATACCAAGCAGCACCTCCAATGCTCTCACCAGGTGCCAGGTTATGCATTCCAAAGGCAAATCTGGATTCCATACAGCTACACCAATCGATTGATATCAACAAAATCCCCCCATCTTTCATGTTGATCCAATGAGTTCCATTCCAGCAAAAACTATCCAGAAAGTTTACCATATGTTCTCTCATCAATAAGGTCATGCATACTAAACAACAACAAGCAAACTAAACTGGAGTTACAACCCTGAAACAAACCTAGAAACCATCTAACTAATTACTACGACTAAACAAACAAGGAAAAATAAAAGGACAGAAGGGTTTGAGCCACAAGACAATATCCGGATTACAACCCTGAAATCTCTCAGACAACAGAAATGACAACAAAATAAACCACCAAGAGTCCTCCCTGGCTAGCCAAGAAAGGAGCGTCTTTCCAGTCACCAAGCTGGGCATCTTAGCCACTGAGTTCCACATGAATATTACCAAGACCATTACCAATTTAAATATCAGTAATTTCACCAAGTGGCTTATTGACTCCTTTGACTAACCCTTTGGCAATGCCAGCCATACAAACAATCTGTGTGTTGTCATGTACCAGTAAAGGATTATGTGTCATACTTGGGGTATTACTGCCATGGGCCACGATCATTCCTTATTGAATCATTATTTCTATTTCCCTTTTCAAAGCATGACAATCCTCAACACTATGTCCCTAGGAATTGG
The DNA here is from genome assembly GCA_026770625.1 of Nicotiana glauca. Taxonomy (NCBI): domain Eukaryota; kingdom Viridiplantae; phylum Streptophyta; class Magnoliopsida; order Solanales; family Solanaceae; genus Nicotiana; species Nicotiana glauca. Next base: position 261,649 of record MU715943.1, on the reverse strand, counting down.
AATGGTATTCGCACCATTTAGCAAGATCAAAGGTTCTCGCACGTGGGTCTATATAATTTAGAGGAATAGGTGCAATCATGTGATACTGCTTTAATCCCTAAAAATAACTTGCATAGGACCCTCCTATTGGTGTAAAATTATCTTTCAGCCTTTGTTCCCTTCTACAACCTTGGCTTGAATGTGGGTTATAGGGCACTTGAAAATTTTGTGGAAGCTGGTGAAGCTTTGCGGTGTTCGTGCTCGCCTGTTGGTGTGACCCAGCAGTTGGACAAATGGTGTTCGGAGGATAATGCTGGGTGGATTATGTGGAGTCTAGGGATGTTCATGGGATCTGTATTGCGGCTGAAAGCATTTAGCAGGAATGCCCAATGGACCCTATCGTTGGCTGGGCTCAGCAACATCTTTTCTATCAACGGGTGGACTGTCCCGAGCAACTTGTTCATTCCATCTGAACTAAAATTCCCTAAAACATTCCTTGGGTTTCTTTTCTATCTGACATAGGGAGGCACGGTCTGGGACAATATCTATAATGCGCTGAAATTATCGCACAAAATCTTGAGCCATGTCATCACATGTATGCCTTTTACCGACATCATGACGAGTATGCCATTCCAAATCTACCCCAGTCAGGCTCTCACTAAAATACACCATCAACAGCTCATCTCTCTTGCCAACACTTCTCATTTTACTACAATAGATCCTCAAAAGGTCTATCGGGTCGCCGCATCCATCATACAAGTTAAACTTTGGCACTTTAAACCCCACGGGCAAGTGAACGTCGGGGAGAATACACAACCCTTTTTAAGACATGATAACCTGGTCTCCCATCCCTTGCATTTTCTTTAAGGACTATATGCTTTTCAACTTCCTCGATATCTCATCTCACCCTTCTTTTTCCTGTGACCTTTTCATTTTTAGCATGAATCTCATCCCTAGGGCTCTTCTTGTATAAGTCAGGAACCTTGTGGGCAAACTCTACGGGGTAGTATTGGAAATCCTGAGCTTTGAGTGGATATTCATTGTTGGGGATAGTGGATATGGCAGGAGGAAAATTTTGGAGAAAGGTAATTGGAGGATGTGTAATGGAGCTACTAGGATGGTTGGGAAAGCTGTGATAAACGGGTGGATATGGAGAGTATGGGGGATCATCCGGCACTATGATGGAGTTGGAGTAAGGGTAGCATCTAAGAAGCTAGGTGGTGGCGGGGGTGGTGACATCGCAGTCATCCAGTCCTGATACATGTCCGTCATGTATTGTCTTAAAATCTTTACCTCATCAGCCAAACCAGTGTCCTGTTCAACCAACTGCTTTTGGGCACCGGTATGAACCAACCCAATTTTGTTATCGTCCACTATTGCCTTTTGACTTTATGTTGTGGAGAGGAGTTACTAATTCGACAACCACAAACCAACTACCTTTCTGCTATGAAGATATCAAAAGGAACAAAAAGGGATCATCCCGTTAGAGTTAGGGCATTTAACAACAGAATATCATATTGTGTGCAATGCACCTAGCAAGAATTAATGGTTAGAGTGACTTCGAGGGTCATAAGGTAACTTGGAATCATCCCAAGTTGTCCATTTGAATCTTCTCTTTTCTTTTCTTTCCTCGCACTTCTTAGCTCGCTCGTCTTCTTTCACTTTTTTTCTTTGTGATTATCGCCCTTTTTCTTCCTTCTCATTTCTCACATCCACAATTTAACCATTTTTTTTCTTTTTCCCTTTTTCCTTTTCTTTTTCTTTTTCTTTTTCTTTTGCTTTTAATAATAATAAAAATGATTCGACCAAACCCTATGTAGGTTGCCTACGTATCATGACGCCGCATGAATAAGATCTTTGCGTAGTTTTGGAAGATCGGGAATAAAGTAAACGAACTAACATTCTTATTTTTTTTTCTTTTTCTTTTTTATCTTAATGACTACTTTGATGAGAAAAGAGAAATAAAAGAAGCAAATCCGTGTTTTTAATTTACTAGACTCAATGTTCTATAACGTATCCTAAACTCGAGCATATTTTTTTTTCTCTTTTTTTTTTAACAAACAATCTATGGGAAATTATTAAGGAAAAATCCTACAAGAGAAAAATAAAATTTGATTTTTTTTATTGAAATGAAGTCCAAACAATAAACCAAAGAAAAATATGTCGAATTTTTATTTGATATCCCTGATGAAAGACTTCGAGACGAGAAATGAACAAAATCTAAAATATTTTTTGAAATTCGATTTTTGATTAGCTAAGAAAGAAACTTTAAAGATAAAGATAAAGTATGTTTTTTTTATGTACAATATCCTAAAGTTCTTGGGAAAATAAAAGAATATTTTTTTTATTTTTTATTAATTTCCCAAAGAAGAACCTCAAAAGAAAATCTCTTTTTTTTTTAATTTTTGAAATTAATACCTTAAAGAAAACTTTTAAAAAGGTACTAAAGGAAATTCTCTTTTTTCAATTTTTAGTCCTACAATACTAAAGAAAATATAAAAGCAAAAATTTTCTATTTGGAGTTTTAGAAATTAATTTCCTAAGGAGAAACACCTTAAAAGTTTTTTTTTTTAAAATTGTAGAATTGGTATTCTAAAGAAAACTTCCAAAGGAAATAAAAAACGCAAAATCTCTTTTTTTGATTTTTGATTTATAACACACTTTTGTTTTCAATACAAAAATAGTAAATACAATAAAAAAAGGCTCGACATTACTGTACTAAACTAGAAGGTAAGACAACATAAAAAGAAAAACAGACTCAAAAGATAAAAAGCAAATCTCCTTAAGCAACTCCTGAATGATCCTGATTTGATGGTCTCGAGGGTGTCTGTCATGCTCAAACTCCGGTAAGTAGATCCACACCTGTATCAGAAAACTTTCAACTAACACTATGTGAGACAATAACACTCCCTACTAGATACATGCAAGACATGATTGTGACTATTTTGCTAAAATGAACTTATGTAGCTAAAAATGCAAGATTTGGCTAAGACCCGGCAAAGCCAACAACCTAAGATTTACTAGAAAGACCGGACCATATGTGGGTTCAATATGTATCTCGCCCCAAAAGACGAGAATCAGGTATGCATAATTCGGGCAGATTTGATACTGGCGAGAATTAAAATAAAAAAAAACTAATTTAGAGAAAATATTTTCTTTGTCTTTTCTTTTGAAAAATGATGAAACATGCAAAATCTTTTTGGATTTTTCTTTTCCCTTTTTTTTCTTCGATTTTCGGAGAATGATGAAAAAAGTGCAAAATTTTTTTGAATTTTTCATGTTTTGTTTTTGTCTTTTTCTTAATAAAAATGTAACAAAAAAATAACTGTGCCCTACTTATATTTTTTAGCAAATATACCACTAGACATGCGGCCTACTGGCTAATATATATAGATAAAATCCCAAAAATCAGGTCCAAAAACATACAAGATGTCCAAAACAAAATTGCAAATGTACTAAGCTACTAGCTACTGTAAAGGCTAATAAGCTATAAATAAAATTATTAGCTATTACAACATGTAAGGCTACATGATTCAATCTCCTGTCAGTGTAAGTGAATCCAATGGCCAAAGGCAAATACCAAGCAGTACCTCCAATGCTCTCACCAGGCGCCAGGTTATGCATTCCAAAGGCAAATCTGGATTCCAAACAGCCACACCAATCGATTGATATTAGCAAAATCTCCCCATCTTTCATGTTTATCCAATGAGTTCCATTCCAGCAAAAACTATCCAAAAAGTTTACCATATGTTCTCTCGTCAATAAGGTCATGCATACTGAAATAACAACAAGCAAACTAAACTTGAGTTACAACCCTGAAACAAACCTAGACACCACCTAACTAATTACTACGACTAAACAAACCAGGAGAAATAAAAGGATAGAAGGGTTTGAGCCACAAGACAATATCCGGATTACAACCCTGAAATCTCCCAGACAACAGAAATGACAACAAAATAAACCACAAAGAGTCCTCCCTGGCTAGCCAAGAAAGGAGCGTCTTTCCAGTCACCAAGCTGGGCATCTTAGCCACTGAGTTTCACAACAATATTACCAAGACCATTACCAATTTAAATATCAGTAATTTCACCAAGTGGCTTATTGACTCCTTTGACTAACCCTTTGCCAATGCCAGCCATCCAAACAATCTGTGTGTTGTCATGTACCTGTAGAGGATTATATGTCATACTTGGGGTATTACTGCCTTGGACCACGATCATTCCTTATTGAATCATTCTTTCTATTTCCCTTTTTAAAGCACGACAATCCTCAACACTATGTCCCTGGGAATTGGAATGGTATTCGCACCATTTAGCAGGATCAAAGGTTCTCGCACGTGGGTCTATATAATTCAGAGGAATAGATGCAATCATGTGATACTGCTTTAATCCCTAAAAAAAACTTGCATAGGACCTTCCTATTGGTGTAAAATTGTCTTTCAGCCTTTGTTCCCTTCTACAACCTTGGCTTGAATGTGTGTTATAGGGCACTTGAAAATTTTGTGGAAGCTGGTGAAGCTTTTGCAGTGTTCGTGCACGCCTGTTGGTGTGACCCAGCAGTTGGACAAATACTGTTCGGAGGATAATGCTGGGGTGGATTATGTGGAGTCTGGGGATGTTCATGGGATCTGTATTATGGCTGAAAGTATTTAGCAGGAATGCCCAATGGACCCTATCGTTGGCTGGGCTCAACAACATCTTTTCTATCAACGGGTGGACTGTCCTGAGCAACTTGTTCATTCCATCTAAACTAAAATTCCCTAAAACATTCCTTGGGATTCTTTTCTATCTCAAATAGGGAGGCGCGGTCTGGGACAATATCTATAATGCACTGAAATTATCGCACAAAATCTTGAGCCATGTCATCCCATGTATGCCATTTACCGACATCATGACGAGTATGCCATTCCAAAGCAACCCCAGTCAGGCTCTCACTAAAATACACCATCAACAACTCATCTCTCTTGCCAACACTTCTCATTTTACTGCAATAGACCCTCAAAAGGTTTATCGGGTCTCCACATCCATCATACAAGTTAAACTTTGGCACTATAAACCCCACGGGCAAGCGAACGTTGGGGAGTATACACAACCCTTTTTAAGACATGTTAACCAGGTCTCCCATCCCTTGCATGTTCTTTAAGGACTATATGCTTTTCAACTTCCTGGATATCTCATCTCACCCTTCTTTTCCTGTGACCTTTTCATTTTTAGCATGAATCTCATCCCTAGTGCTCTTCTTGTATAAATCAGGAACCTTGTGGGAAGGTAGTATTGGACATCCTGAGCTTTGAGTGGATATTCATTGTTAGGGATAGTGGATATGGCAGGAGGGAAATTTTGGGGAGACGTAATTGGAGGATGTGTGATGGAGCTACTAGGATGGTTGGGAAAGTTGTGATAAACGGGTGGATATGGAGAGTATGGGTGATCATCCGGCACTATGATGGAGTTTGAGTAAGGGTAGCATCTAAGAAGCTAGGTGTGGCGGGGGTGGTGACTTCGTAGTCATCCAGGCCTGATACATGTCTGTCATGTGTTGTCTTAACATCCTTACCTCATCAGCCAAACCAGTGTCCTGTTCCACCAACTGCTTTCGGGCACCGGTATGACTTAACCCAATTTTATTGTCGTCCACTATTGCCTTTTGACTTTATGTTGTGGTGAGGAGTTAGTAATTCGACAACCACAAACCAACTACCTTTAGCTATGAAGATATCAAAAGGAACAAAAAGGGATCATCCCGTTAGAGTTAGGGCATTTAACAACAAAATATCACATTGCGTGCAATGCACCTAGCAAGAATTAATGGTTCTAGAGTGACTTCGAGGGTCATAAGGTAACTTGGAATCATCCCAAGTTGTCCATTCGAATCTTCTCTTTTCTTTTCTTTCCTCGCACTTCTTAGCTCGCTCGTCTTCTTTCACTTTTTTTCTTTGTGATTATCGCCCTTTTTCTTCCTTCTCATTTCTCACATCCATAATTTAACCATTTTTTTCTTTTTCCCTTTTTCCTTTTCTTTTTTTTTCTTTTTCTTTTGCTTTTAATAATAAAAAAATAATTCGACCGAACCCTATGTAGGTTGCCTACGTATCATGACGCCTCATGAATAAGATCTCTGCGTAGTTCTGGAAGATCGGGAATAAAGTAAACGAACAAACATTCTCATTTTCTTTTTTTTTCTTTTTTATCTTAATGACTACTCTGATGAGAAAAGGGAAATAAAAGAAGCAAATCCGTGTTTTTAATTTCCTAGACTCAATGTTCTATAACGTATCCTAAACTCGTGCATATATTTTTTTCTCTTTTTTTTTAACAAACAATCTATGGAAAATTATTAAGGAAAAATCCTACAAGAGAAAAAAAAAATTTGATTTTTTTTTTTTTTTTGTAATGAAGTCCAAACAATAAATCAAAGAAAAATATCTCAAATTTTTATTTGATATCCCTGATGAAAGACTTCGAAACAAGAAATGAATAAAATAAAAAATATATTTTGAAATTTGATTTTTGATTACTNTTTTTTTTTTTTTTTTTTTTTTGAGATTAATAGCTTAAAGAAAACTTTTAAAAAATGTACTAAAGAAAATTCTCTTTTTTCAACTTTTTGTCCTACAATACTAAAGAAAATATAAAAGCAAAAATTTCTATTTGGAGTTTTAGAAATTAATTTCCTAAGGAGAAACACCTTAAAAGGTTTTTTTTTTTAAATTATAGAATTGGTATTCTAAAGAAAACTTCCAAAGGAAATAAAAAACTCAAAATCTCTTTTTTGGATTTTTGATTTATAACACACTTTTTTTTTCAATTCAAAAATAGTAAATATAATTAAAAAAAAGGCTCGACATTACTGTACTAAACTAGAAGGTAAGACAACATAAAAAGAAAAACAGACTCAAAATATAAGTAGCAAAATCTCCTTAAGCATAATTCAATATGTATCACGCCCCAAAAGACGAGAATCAGGTATGCATAATTCGGGCAGATTGGATACGGCCGAGAATTAAAAAAAAAAAACTAATTTAGAGAAAATATTTTCTTTGTCTTTTCTTTTGAAAAATGATGAAACATGCAAAATCTTTTTGGATTTTCCTTTTGCCTTTTTTTTCTTTGATATTCGGAGAATGATGAAAAAAGTGCAAAATTTTTTTGAATTTTTCATGTTTTGTTTTTGTCTTTTTCTTAATAAAAATGTAACAAAAAAATAACTGGGCCCTACTTATTTTTTTAGCAAATATACCACTAGACATGCTGCCTAGTGGCTAATATATATAGATAAAATCCCAAAAATCGGGTCCAAAAACATACAAGATGTCCAAAACAAAATTGCAAATGCACTAAGCTACTAGCTACTGTAAAGGCTACTATGCTATAAATAAAATTATTAGCTATTACAACATGTAAGGCTGCATGATTCAATCTACTGTCAGTGTAAGTGAATCCAATGGCCAAAGACAAATACCAAGCAGCACCTCCAATGCTCTCACCAGCCGCCAGGTTATGCATTCCAAAGGCAAATCTGGATTCCAAACAGCTACACCAATCGATTGATATCAGCAAAATCTCCCCATCTTTCATGTTGATCCAATGAGTTCCATTCCAGCAAAATCTATCCAGAAAGTTTACCCTATGTTCTCTCATTAATAAGGTCATGCATACTGCATTATCATCTCCAGAATAAGTGTGTAAACACACTAATACCACTGAAAGATGACAACTCAATATACATGTAAATTCTAAGCAAAACAAATACAGAAATAGGTTGTGAAACAGCTGCAGGAACAAAAGTGCAGATACAAATTCGTTTTTGTGTGATATGGACTCATGTGAGACTATTGCATTTTGATCTCTTAGCCTATACTTATTAGTAGCCCTACTTAAACACAACAAACGAAGACTAAGTACTACTACCAGAACTATTGTGTCATGACCCCTTCTGGACATTGCTATCACACCCCCAGAATGAGCATGAAACCATGCTGATACCACTGGGAAGTGTAATTCCAAACTTCAGAAACTTACAAATTCAGATAGTACTTTCTTATTTGGACTTCTTATTGCAATGTAATGATACACCATCCATAACCTGCTTCTATTACAACTCTTGTGCACTATCAAGGTACCTTCAGAGTGAGCATGTAACCATGCTAATAACTCTGACATGTACCTTAACAACACATTGTATAGAACAAACCAAAAGAGATAATCAGATGGGTGCAGAATCAGACCATAGGATAACATTAATTTGGTGCTCTCCTCTTAGCTATTTTGACCCTAAGATTAGGAGTTTGGGTTTTTTCAAGATTGATTAACCTCCTCCCTGCACTAGGCAGTTCAGAGAATGAATGGAATTCTAATGTACCTGCAAAACAAAACACAATGTTAGCTATAAAATCTGCCACAACATTTCCTTTTCTGAACACATACTGAATGATTACATTGAAATTGTCCATCATCTGCTTAATCCTCCTCACATCCTGAATAATTGTCCATGGAGGATCCCATTCCACTTCAATCACCTTCTTCATCACTAATGAATATGTCTCCAAAATGAGAGGGTGAAGATTATGTTCAACACAATATTTCAGCCCTTGAACAATGGCCTTAGCCTCATCTACTTTAGTTTTGGTCTCCCCCAAGTCGACTTCCCTTGCATAAATTAAGTCTCATTCATCATTCTTCTCACAGAATCCAAGTGAGCTAGGGTCTGGATTACCCCTTGACGCATCATCTGTATTGCATTTGTACCATCCTTGGAAAGAAAGCTGCTAAGTAACTCTCCTTGTAATTATAATAGGCTTGTATCCTTCAAAATACTGGATAATATTTGGCCATAACATAGGAATATTAGGTAGCCAACCATACCTCACATTTGCTAAATAATGTAATGTTCTATTAACTTCACGGATCACCCTATGTGTAAAAACTAAACCTCCATGTTTTCCTGCATTTCTCTTATTCCATAACTCCAAAGTGATAATAGGTGGAACTACATGAAATAGTGGCTTTAGTTTTGGACAACACTGTGCATTTCACCAAGGTTTGATTACTTGCTTCAACTGCACGAATGGCACTGTGATTCCTGCAGCTCCCATGAAAAAATTCCACACTTTAGAGGCAGTAACACTTGTGAGGAATATGTGTTTTATAGTTTCTTCTTGTGGATGTTGGCAACACCAGCATCTAGATATCACCATATGCTCTTGTCTTCTCCAAATATCATCAGTAGCTATTTTCCCCCTCCATATTCTCCATAAAAAGAAATAAATCTTGAAAGGCAACCCTTTTATCCACATATGCTTGAATTCATGATTAGGATTAGATCTGTGCCTTATAATTTGCCAAGCACTAGTCACACTGAACTTACCTAAAGAGGTTGTCATCCAGTATGGCTTGTCCCAATGCTCCTCTCTACCCTCATAATGTACATTAGACCTGATATGTTCAGCAATCTCCTCAGTAATGTTTTGCTCTAGAAAATCTTCATTCCACGTTTCTTCCAGTCTTAATTCTACTACGTCTAGTAGATCTTCATTGATAGGAAAATCTTCAGGAAGTACATGATATAGAGCGCCCAAACCTATCCAATTCTCATGCCATATGTTTGTTGTTACACTCTTCAGCTCCCATAGAATCTCATGCTCTACATCCTCCCTAACATTTAACATTTGCTTCCAAACATGGGATCCTTTTCTAAACTGGCCTACTATTGGAATCTCCTTCTTACAATATTTTTTCCACATGAAGTTGGACCACAGTGACTTTGTAGTTCTAAACCTCCACCAAATCTTAGCAAACAATTCCTTGAGACATCATGTAGAGATCTGAACCCCAATCCCCCTTCTTCTTTGGGTAAACATAGATTTTGCCATGAAGACCAGTGCATGCTTCTTTCCTCCTCCTTTGTACTCCAGAAAAACATTGCAAACAACTTATGAAGATGTACTAAAATGTTCTTTGGAGGGTCCAGAACTGAGAGCATATAAACTGGCATGCTTTGCAGCATACTAGATATGAGTGTTGCTTTCCCCCCAAATGATAATAACTTACCTTTCCATGAGTGTAGATTAGCTTTCCCCTTCTTTATAAGATTATCATAATACTCCTTCCTCCTTTTAGTATAGAAAATAGGGCAACCAAGGTATGTGAAAGGGAATTTACCTCTTGTGACACCAGTAATATCCCCCACTACTTGAAATAATCCATGTGCCACCTTAGCATGCAAGTAGTAGGAACTCTTTTCTATGTTTATCATATGACCTGACGTTTTCTCATAATCACCCAATACTTTCATTATTTTACTCGAAGATGGAGGATGAGCATATGCAAATATAATGGTATAATCAGCATATGCTAGATGATTCAAAGGATCAGACCATTTAGGCATCCCAAAACCCACAAAAGATTTATCATCGAACAGTTTGTTTAGGGATATTGATAACACCTCAGCTAATAGTGTGAACAGTGCTGGAGATAGGGGATCACCTTTATTTACCCCTCTAGTTGACATGAAAAATCCTGAAGCTTGTCCTTCACCAATACAGAATACTAGTTGTTTGACACCAAATTCCAAACCATGTTAATGAAATGTTTTGAAAATCCCATCCTTCTTAACACATGTAACCAATATTTCCATGACATTCTGTCATAAGCCTTAGCCATATCCAGCTTAATGACCACATTAGCCGGCTTGCCCCTTAGACTTATATCTATCACTATCTCTTGTGTCAATAATATGTTCTCAAAGATACTCCTACCCTTCACAAATCCTGATTGATTAGGAGATATCTGTAATGGCAAAAACTTCTCCAATCTGTCATGTAGCACCATATACAACACCTTGTTAATAAAATTTCTCAAACTGATAGGTCTTAGGTTAGAAAAAATCTACACTCTAAGCTTATTTGGGAATATGACTAGATTAGTGTGTGTTATGGATTTTGGCAGTGTTGCTCCCCCATAAAAGTGCAGAACCATATTCTGTATGTCTGTACCAACAATATCCCAGCAAGATTGATAGAAAAAGCCAGTAAATCCATCAGGACCACTAGCACTTTCCCCACTGAGGTGAAACACAGCCCCTTTCACTTCTTCAAATGTTGGCTGCCTACTTAACTCCATATTCTGCTCCAATGTAACCATGGATGGTAAATTATATAATAAATAAAAATTAGAAGCATCTCCTTTATTAAAGAACTACCTTCTATAGAAATCCACTGCAGCATCGGCCGTTTGCTCTTGATTTTCAATCTACACCCCACTAGCATTTTGTATCCTTTTCAATTGTTGCTTCTTTTTTTTCCATTCACATCATTGTGAAAAAAGATAGTGTTCCTGTCCCCCTCAGCAAACCAATTCAGACTAGCCTTTTGCTCCAGTATTGCTCCTTTATGCTCAGGTATTTCATCAACTCTGATTGAGGTTTTTGTAGTACAATTCTATTTTCAATTATTGGTTCCTTCTCAAACAGCATCTCCTTGAACTTAACTATATCTTCTAGTATAGCCAATTGCTTGAATATATCTCCAAAACGGTCCCTACTTCACATTGATAGAGTTGTCTTTAATTTCTTGAGTTTTTGCTTGAACATTATTAAAGGATCACCTATGAAGTCAGCTTCCCAATTCTACTTCACCACCTCCTTGAAAGTAGCTTGCTTGATCCAGAAAATTAAAAATCTGAATGGCTTCACATAATTGACAGTTTGCTCACAACAAGTCACCAACAAAGGAGCATGATCTGAACCAGTTCTAATAAGGTGTTCCACTTCAATAGTAGGCAACATATTTTGAAAAGGCAAATTCAAAAATATTATATCGAGCCTCTTGAATATACACTGAGCATTAGGTCTCCCATTTCACCATGTAAATGGACTCCCTTTATACCATTGTTCAAACAAAGCACAAGAATTTACACAGAAGGCAAAATCCTCATATTCAGGAGGATGTATAGGTAGCCCCCCTATCATCTCATCTTCATGCAGCACTACATTAAAATCTTCTCCTACCAACCATGAAAACTCCATATCACTTGCTAGATAGTACAAATAATCCCACAATTCTAGCATTTCCATTGCTAAATATTTAGTATAGACAAATGTCATCATCATGTGCTATCCCAAATCATGATGAGACACTTTCACTGTTACTTGTTATTCAATATCCTCCAACAGTTCCCATTGCACTACTGAATAAAAAAATAACCATATTTGTCCATTAATATTTACATAAGCAGTCTCCATATTCAGCCTTCTTTTATATCTATTAATGACTCATTTCTTTAGAAACGGTTCCATCAATGCAACTACAGAAAAATTATGGTCCATATTCATATTGATCACTCTACTCAATAGGCCTTATGTTCCAAATGAGTGTCTTAATCATCATCATTTAGTTAATGATGCTGCCATCCTAGGCATGATTCTTGTAGGTTGTGCAGATTCTTTATTGTTATTCTTCCTTGTCTTCTTACCTCCCTTAGCACTGGCTATAGGTGATATGTCCTCTTCCCTAGCCACTTGCTTGAAATTTTCAACAGTTGATTAATTATCTCCTTCATCCTCCATTGTATTTTGGCCTAGAATTTCTTCATCAATTGGTATCACATTATGCGCAACAAGATCATGCAGATGCTGAAGTTGGGTCCTCAATGGAACATTGAGGTGCAATTGCATGATTTTATCAGCTCCATAGTACATTGGTACCTCCTCTAGATCCCCACACTCTCTTGGTACAATTGCTACCTCTAATTTTTTATTACTCAATTCATTTTCCTTGGCCTACTCTATAGTAGTAATACCAGCCTGCATCAATTTGAATTGCATCTCATAGACATTGCCAAGTCCAGGATTTACTGTAGTTGCCTACACATAAGTTACTGTTCCATTGAATTCACCCATCTTCCCTTGTCCTGTCTATTGTTCTAACCTCATTTTAGCAACTATAACCTTCATAGGAATATCTTCATCAGGTCCTTCTTCAACGCATAGCTAGGAACTCCATCTACATATGCCAAAATACTCCCAGTTTTTTTAGAAGTTTTAGTTCCATTGCCCTCCATCTTGCTCTGAGATGTTTGATCTGACCTATATAGATTTCCAGCTTCCCTAGGTGCTCCTTTACCACCTCCAATTTGTTTCCCATCTTTATCCATAACAGAATTCACATTATCCTCAACCCTAGTTTTAGAACTGCTAGGGTTTACTTTAGCATCTACAGTAATTACAGTTTTTTGAGTTTGAAGACTAATCTTCTTTGCATTGTCTCCTATCCCGTGTTCCTCCATCTACTAATTCTCCAATACCTCAACTTCTTCACTCCATAAGGTCTTAGCTGAATTAACCTCATTTAGTTCATATATATGGCCGGAATCTTCATGAATTTGGGAAGGTATATCTTGCCATGCCTTATTGGTAATCACATTGCACTGCCTTAATTCCTCTCTATTTTTCCCAAATCTCCTATGCACCCAATCAATGGTATTTTCCTTTCTAGTTTCAACATCTGTCCTTGTATCACCAGGAATAAGTGTCGCACCTCCTTTTGGCGCTACCGCGCCCCGCGGGACGTAATTGGGGTTAAAGGAGTTTTTCCAATTAAAGGACAATCAAAACAAAATTTATTATTCAAAGTCGTTATAATCGGGTTACATAAAATGCACCCCCGAATTTTAGAAATTAAGCATCACAACTACGTCGCGGGAACCGTACCCGTAATTATGATAATTTATTACACTCCGAAAAATTTGCCTAGCCAAGTGTGATCAGCTTAAACATGCTCCTACCTATCAAAGCAATAAAGTAAAACTAAACAAAATATTCATGTTCTAATTTATATTTCAAGTTAAGCGTCCGACCTCACGAATAAAACAACAAGATTTATCATGGATTCCAATCCCTTTCATGTCTTCAATATCGTATATAATTTAATTCAAAAATTTCACCTAAGCCTACAACTCAGTTTTAATTCATTTTTCATGTGCTACAGCAAAAGAGGCAGTGATCTAATCAACAAAATAATATGACAACAAGGAAAAATATCCAAAGGTCTACTTCATGTGAATTTTAAGAACTGAACCGCGTAAACATCAAAGACTAAACAACAAATCAAATAATCAATGGAAGCTAAAACATGTTAAAATAAAAGGGAGCAAAAGAGCACCTTGAAAAGTTAACATTGTGCTTTGAAGTTTTGATATGAAGATAAATCTGCCCAGATGTACTGTCTGGCTATAAAATCCAGCGACAACATCAAAAATGCGAGTAGAACCTCTAACTGAAGACCTCGACTGGATGCATCGTCGGATCTTCGACGGATCTCTATTGCTCGACTGTTTTTTGGAGTTGTTGTTTAGGCTGTTTTGATGGGCATTTTACAGCTTGTTTTGGAGGTGGGTTTAGGCTAATTTTACTGGTGCTTCAGGAGTGTATCGAGGTGTTTTCCGGCGTGCTTTCATGTTGCAACGCAACGGGTTTTCGGGCTGTTTAAAGCTATCTTTTCAGCTGGTTTCAATGGGGTTTAGGACTGGTTGACGATGGGGATGGATATGATGAAGAAGATGAAAATGGTCAAGGGTCGTTTGGGACGGGGACAGCGGGCTGGAGCTGGTCGTTTGGACGTGAGCTGGTTCGTTGCTGGTTTTTCCGGCGATTGGAGGAGCAGCAGCGATGGGTTTGATGGGTGTCTAGGGTTCTGCTCGCCAGTTCTGCTGCTAGCGGTGTCGTTGGTCAAGGGCTATCGGAAGACGGAGAGGGACGACGAAAGGGGTCGTTTGGTCGTGACAGCAGCTGCTGGGCGCTGTGTCCACGTTTGGATTTTTGAGAGCTGAGGACGGAGATGGTCGATGGCATTGGATTGGCAGGGAAGGGCTGTTGGTCGACCAAGAAGAGGGTAGGGGTCTTAGGGTTTCTATTAGGTTTTTTGGTTCATGGTATTTTCATCCTCTATCCATTGAGGAAGACGAAGCAATGCCTATCTCTATGTTGTGTGCGTGTGTATTGTGTCTCTTCTTCTTTTTAAAATGTGAGTGTGTTCCCTTTTCTCCCCAAATTGTGTGTCCCCCATAGTCTTGTGTTATGTGTAAGGTATGGTGGGTTTGGATTGTTATGGGCTAGGTCCGAATTTTGGACCTAAAAATGGGTCGTCTGAACTCAAATGTTATTCTTTTCCCGCAACCGAGAATAGAAACACGATCTTATTTAATTAATCCTACGAAAGCAAAATAACTATCTACATAAGACTGAAAATTAAAACAAAAACTATATATATATATATATATATATATATATTGGATATTTTTCAAGATTAAAATGACTATAAAACATTAGTGAAACTATTTTGTTTTGTAATTTTCAAAATTATATAAAGATAAAAAATAAAGTACTATTTTTGTATTTTTTAAATTTATGAGAAATGCATAAACTAAAATTTATATATACTTTTTTTTTTGTAATTTTTTATTTTTGTGACGAAAATAAAGTAAAGATATGAAAAATCCTTGGGAGGGTCAAAAATCACACGTCTACAATAAGAGCTACCTCTCTTTCCTTATTTGCATTCCCCACAACTTCCTTTTTTACTTTTTTCAAATCAAATTCTTCTTTACTTAGATATGAATTTCCACCTTCCTTTCCCATTGACATACCTGAATCACCTCCCCCAATCCCATTAAGAGTAGGATTAGAAGATTGTTCATTTCTATTTTTCGTACTTTCCCACTGCTGGTCCTTACTAGTTCCCTTAAATGCTTGCTCTTTCCTTTCATTCTTGTCTTTACCATCTACATTTCCATCCGTAATTATCAAAATTGGTTGAACATATTCCTCCACTTCTAATGCTTCAAATTTAGTTTTGGACACCACTGCCTCCTCCTTAAGCTTCCTTTTGCCCTTGTTGTCCTCTTTTACCTTATTAATAATGTAACCTCTTTTATCTCTTTGATATTTATTCTTCCTAGCTTGCATCCATTCCTGTCTAACATTGTTATTGGCCGGATTTCCAACCACTTTTCCACTTGATAACACCTTGGTTGACTATGCAGCTGTGCATATAGCATCCGAACTCATCACTATTGTCTTCTCTTTGCCTTGTTCCTTGCTCTCATCATTGAAACTTTTGTGCAATTTTGGGTGAATTACCCACCATTCCATCTCACTATGGCCTTGTTTCTTGTATGTCTTACAATACTTAGGCATGTAGTCATACCTTATTTTGATCAGCTTCCATTCCTCAGGTCTAGTTTGATCAGCTTCTTCAATGATCTTTATCCTTTGGGGCAGTGTTGCAAGTAGATTAACCTCCACCTTAACCTTAGCACAACTAGGTCTTGTTCCATTTTGAGTAGCCAAATCAACATACAATTGGAGTTGCCTTCCTCGATTCTTGGATCACAGGTTTGCCATATGAAAACTTTCCCAGTACTACCAGATGCAATCCTTGTTGGATTATTGATTGTTTAACCTCAGTTTTCTTCCATCTCACCATTGGTTCTCCATGTAAAAACTCGACTAGTTTTAGGTTTACACTATTCAAGTGCACGAGAGAATTTAATGCATGAGGCTGCAGCAATTTTGCATTGATTTGGATTGGATTAGAGTTAGTATTTGTTTGGTTGATTGGTTTACGATAAGAAGAAGACTGCCCAATCTCTATTGAAGGCTGGGCAGTGGCTGGCGTGGCCATGAGAGCTATTTCTCTCTCTAGTCGCCTCAAGATCGCCCTAAGTCGCCAGAGCTAAATGAGTAAATATGTTTTGTTATTGCAATTCGGGACCTACTTGCTTTATTTTCAAACTTCGCCTTTTTTTTCCTTTATTTTCATTTGCCCTCAACTATCATTAGTCTATCAAATGACTCTTTTAACCTTGAAGATTGCAATATGTAGCACATAGGATGCATCCGAATGGTCTTTTCATTTCGGGTACACCTGTCCTAGACAGACCCAACCCCTGTGTTGAGTCTCCAAAGTCAAATTCATATGATGAAAACAAACCTTCCTACTAGAGATCTGACATGAGGATGAGTTATTCTAAGTATAAAGTCTGGGTATACTTTTCTCGACTTTTGCACCCGAGCGGACAACTCGAGCCGAAGAGGAGACTACGTACCGGGAACCAAAAGGCCATCCGGCTTAGTAACTTGTCCGAGCCTCTTCTTATTTCAAGGTATAAGAAGACAAAGGTTCCGAAGTAGTTTATATACCGTTCAGATAGTATCAAAACAGTAAAAACAAAATTTAGCACATTAGGCCCAAACATGTAATAAAATCAGATAATAGATAAATCCAAATATAATAATTCATCTAAGCTCGAATTCTAAACCCTGAACCAGAAGTTTTGGGTTCTTGTCCCCTGAAGAGTCGCTAGAGCTGTCACACCTCCTTTATACCTACACCCGGAAGGATATATAAAGGAGTTTGTCAAATTAAAATGACAATCGAAATGTGATTTATTTATTTAAAGTTTAGAGTTATCACTTGGGAGGATTTATGGTGTCCTAAGTTACCGGTTCAAGTCTCGAATCGAGGAAAGATTGACTATGTTCTACAGTCCGCGAACACAGAAATCCGAGTAAGGAATTCTGTTAACCCGGGAGAAAGTGTTAGGCATTCCCGGGTTCCACGGTTTTAGCATGGTCACTGAACTATTATAATTGGACTATTATCTGATTTTAGTACATGTTTAAGCATATGGTTTTTAGCCGCTTTTAATTATTTTTAAGAAAAATTGCAACGTCATTTAAAATACGTCTTGAACCTTGTCATATAAACGCACCTGCTGCTCTCGACATATTTTATTTAACATTTTCAAAATTTGGATTTGGGTCACATAAATGCGCACCCGAGTTTATGAAGGTAATTTTAATAGAGCGCCAAAAGCAACTACGCACTTTTAAATTTGCGAAGCCATGGAAATTCAACTAAATTGCACGCCTCGAATTATAATGATTAACATATTAATTAAATGAGGCCCATGCATTTTTTAGATTTTATTTGGCATAGTGCACATCAATTCCAATTTTTAAAGGGAACTAAATAAATTAAACTACATGAAGAATTTCTAAACACTAATGGTAAAATTTCAAACTCAATGTTAAAAATCATATGCCAACAGAACACGACACCAAACTGAACATATTAAAAAATCCAGATAAGTTATGGATCCATCGTTCAACTAACCATTTAGTCAATAGGCAAGAGGACACAAATGGGCTCAAATGTGAAGCCCAAATCAAAATATTCCAAGCAAAGGAAACTCGGCACCATTGGGCCCATGCTATAGCTCAATTCGGTGCTTTAAGCATTGTTCGTTGTAGGAAAACCCCATTGTCATGAGAATTCAAACTTGGATAACTAATTATTAACAACTTGTGCAGACTATTTCATTACTTTAAACCATTCATTCGAAGTTCCCACAAAAGAGAGAAATTTGAAGTTTTAAAATAGGCTTTACTCATATGCTAAATTCTGATCTCATGCTAACATACTTAGGCAACCATATGATTCAAGCTTATTAAATGAAAACATGTAAAGAACTATATTTCTAAAGCATTCTCAGAACCCAAGTCAGACTCAACTTTCATTTGAAA
>MU715943.1:217539-243025 GCA_026770625.1 Nicotiana glauca | reverse complement strand
GGGGGGGGGGGGGGAGAGACTTAAACGGCGATTTAAACGACAATGCACCAACTGAATTTGAAACTCTCACATAAAAGCATCCAAGACCTCACACCAGCAGGATCTTACAGGAATGCATAACTAGAACGACCCAGCTTATACTAGTTAAGTAATTAATCTGAAACATGATTTTAAAAAGCCTCTCTGCCCTCTTGGGGTCTTTCGGAAACAGCCTCTCTGCCCTCTTGGGGTAGGGGTAAGGTCTGCGTACACACTACCCTCCCCAGACCCCACTTGTGGGATTTTACTGGGTTGTTGTTGTTGTTGTTGTTGTTGTATGATTTTAAAAAGCACTTATGCAGAAGAAAAGAAGCAACACTGTCATTTGCACAATCTATAAAGTATAGAAGGATGCAGGATGCTAATACATTTAGCAATCAATCAACCTGGTTCAACGGCAGTTCCTCATGATTTTACACCTACAATGCTCAACAGAAGCCAACCCCAACAGTCACAATAAATAGTAGATAACTATTAACATTTGAGCAAATAAGTATGAGTCACATACTTAAAATTTAGCTTCTATTACAAGAATTTCATGACACACATATGTTCAAAGACTTCTGCTCATTTAAATCCAAACCTCATGCTCATGCCCGTCCAGAATCAGACTAATGAGACTAGCATGCATAATATAAGGTTTACAGTCATCACAATACAAAATATAAAAAACAGAAGAAATAAACTTGAAGTGCAATTTGTATCCAAAGTATTACATTTTCGAAGTGCAGATTAACATCTTTACATGTCGTTTGTGGTTCTAAAAGATACCTGGAAAAGCAAAGAGAATAAGAAGAGTGAGGGATCTGCGACAATTTAGCAGCAATAGCTAACAACAGAATGGCAATTTCAGTCTATGTTTGGAGCCTAAAAAATACAAAATATTAGACCCCTTTTCAATCCCAGAAAATCTGAAAATGTAACAGTGTTTCCAAGCAAAATCCAAACCCAAATTTTTAACAACAAATAAGAGTTCAATCCATTTCAACCCAAAAGGAGAATTTGTGATTTTCTGATTTTTTTTTGGAATTCTAACTAATGAAAAGATTAGAAGTCTCCAATTTACTCTGAATTTTTGAAAAAAAAACCTTCAGTCGTTTCAGTTTTTTTAGATTTTTATCCTATTCTAATTTCTGACTTTTTACTCAAGTAATGGTGCCTTATATAGGCAAGGTATTAGGGCTGCTTAAAGATGTCAGTCTTTGCATTTTGCCCCTTTTGGGATTTTTATTATAGCTCAGATACCCTTATTTAAAAACAAGAAATTCAGAACAGTCCCCTTTTCCGGCTTCCTAGCTTTGTTACTGAAATTTCCTTACACAAATACCCTAAGTACCCTTCAAGCCTCTGTTATTTGCTTTCTGAAAAACCAAGCCAATAATGGGTCACAATTGACCTGATGACCCAAACTAATTTGGACGGGTTGCTCTTTGCCAAATGAATCAGAGACACCCTAAATTCCAAACAACACACTTTATCTAATTAAAAAAAATCTGTAAGCACTGAAATGGCTTCAACAAATCAGAAAACCTAGCCTAAACAACTTATTAGCTAATTGACACTCTAAATTAAACTAATTAATAGACTAAGTGCTCTAATAAGAAAACAATGACTTAAAACTATCATGCATAGGAAAACATCCCTGGAGAAACTAGAAAAAATAGAGCAGGATCAAAAAGACGAGAAGAAGCAGAATAGAAAAAGAAAAATGAGGAAAAAATTAAGCCAACGAGACAAAAAGAAAAGAAAACCCTACCAAAGTTCGAGCAAATGAAGAATGGAGCCCGGGTCTTCAAATCTTCCGATTCTCGGCCAAATCTGACATTAATCATGTGTTCTTATAAAGAACACACGAATAAAATCAGATTAAACCAATATCTTCAACAAGATTATGCTTTGGACACTTTTGGGATTTTAGGGCTCCACCTTAGATCTAAAATTCAAGAAACTTGGGCAAGATTTGAGGGAAACTGATTAGGGATTTGGAAAGAGGGGTCATGGTGGTTCTGTGGTGTAATTTTGGTGGTATTTGGAGCCGGTGCCGCCAGCCTGAGACGGTGGGATATCAAGGAGGTGCTAGGGTTTGGTGGTGGTCTCTGAGGGTGAAGGTAAAAGGTGAGAGAGACGAATTAGAGGGGGGTAGCGTTCGGACATTATTATACTAAACAACCCCCCACTTCTAAGCCGTATGATCAATCCAATTCAACGACCTAGATCTATTACCTTATGAACGACGTCGTTTGGTTAGGAAGGGGATGGACTGGGTATTGGAGCGAAACACGGGCTGGGTTGGCCGGGTTTTGCACTGGGCTGAGCGAATTAATAAAAATGGCGCGAAATCATCTCCTTTCAACTCTTTCCCTTTCTTTTTAATTCATTTTTCTTCAAAATTCTTTTTTTTTCTTCTTCTTCTTCCTTTTTTTTCCAAATAAAATTAAACCTAAATTAATTCCTAATCAAATTATCCTACAGATTCAGAAGATTAATAATAAATCCACAATTAATTAAAAATCAAATTTAAAGGTAAAACTGCTGAAATTCAAAATTAAAAGTAAAAAGTGCAAAAATAAACTATTTTTTGTGATCCCCCCTTTTTTATAAAACAACTAATTTGCTAATTAATCCTAAAATGTAGAATTAAATCCTAAATACAAATGAAACGTATTTTGTATTTTTCATTAATTAAACAAAATTAACATGCGCAAACAAATGCAAACAATTAATGAAAAATCTACGAAATTGCAAATAATGGAAAAGATTATTTTGTTCTGAACTTGTGGGAGTAATTCATATAGGGAAAAAATCACGTGCTCACAGGTACGTCTTTAGTGTCAGCTCTCGTCATCCACATTATCTCAGCTCATAGATCTGAACGCAAGGTGCAGAAGTGTAGCACGAGTAAAACAGACTCCATGTACTCAATATGCATCATAACTAACCTCTGTGAGGTAATAGAAGAAATAATTATAAATGATACTCAATATACCCTATATTGTTCATAATTACAGCACATATAGAATGGAAAATACAATCAAATCATGAAATCACAGATAAAAAGACATTGGTGCTCTCAGTTTTCTTAACGTATTCTGCTCAGTCAACAATCCAATATGCAAATAAATAAGGTAATAACCAAGAAAATTGCAAGTGACGATGAATTGTAGAAACCAAATATCAATCTATTAGGGCGCAAAACCCGATACAAATAGAATTTACATCACAGCTCTCACTCTCACTTCATAATTTCAGTAACCGAACCAAATCAATGACCAGTTCTCCCTTAGCACACATCAACCGGAAACTCGTTGGTTTCTCACAATCCTTGTGTACACAATCTTGAGAGAAACATGAGAAAGTGACCATAGGGGAATGGATCCATATCCACACGTTGATTGGACAACTCTTATTCTGCACAGACAACTCACATACTAATACTATCAATCACACAGACAATTCACATGCCAATAATATCAATGTCTAGATCCGCCCGGAGTCGTCACGGGCATCCTGTCCAAATCATATTCCATAGAAGCAAATATACAAGAATACATGTATATGATCGTCAATATTTGATTCCATGCTCCTGGACTGGTGTAAATGACATGATAAGGTGTATGCATGTGCAAAGTGTGCAACCATAGCTAAAATCGACAATTTTGTCACATAAATAGCTTTTATCATATTCATTCAGGGGATTAGCCTCTATGTAACCTCAAACATGGATGAAATAGTTCACATTAGGGTTACAAATATGGCAAACATCATACCATAAAGCTTAACAATCAACTTAATGAATGTCATAGCCTAAGCACTAGCCCGAGCATAGATAAATACCCCGGTGCTCGCACATGGGCTCTATCCCCAACCATATGGCACACATAGTACACAACTATCACAAATAACTCAGGCAACTAGTGCCTCAACCAAGTTTGGGTAAGATATTTTCCTTAAGCAAGAAAAATCAAACATTGAGCAAACCAAACAATACTCAAAAACACCATCCGGAGCGAATCTACATCTAAACAGCTCAAATCTAGCCAAAAGAAACTTAAAAACAACAATTAATGCCTTAGTAAACAAACCCAAGCGGTAAAGGTCGAATCATTAATAAAAACCTGAAAGTTAAACAAAAGATCAACCTGGCCCCGCACCTCGGAACCCAAAAACACTAACAATTTCTAGCAACCCATTGAAATACAAGTCCAACCATACTAATTTCACTCAAATTCGACTCCAATGAGATGTTCAAAGCTCAATATTTCACAATACGAGAGTTTAGATAGAAACCCTAAATTTCTATTATAGAATCATCAATAAAATGTTAAAATCAAAGATGGAATCATGGAATATAATTTAACCCAAAAATACATACCCCAATCAATGTGTTGAAAATCCTCTAAAAAATAATAAAAAACGAGCTCTAAATTCAAAAAATGTGATAAAATTAACCAACCCTCGAATAAATAGAAATCTTCAGGAAAGTTACATTTGTCACTGAAGACAGAATTTAGCAGCCTCAACTTTGCTTCTGCGCAAACGCCAACAAATGTCGTTTATACGACAAAAGATCCTCTTCTATGAAGACAACTGGAAGCCTGACCTCTCACATTTACGGTCAAGGATATTCTTCTGCTACATCGCAGACGCAAGGAATATCCGCTTCTACGAAGTTCCTCCCCAAACTGCCTGCCTGCTCTTGTGCGCCAAAATACGCATCTGCCGTTCCACAGGTGTGTTCCTTGTGCGCATCTGTGCCCACCATGTTTGAACTCCTTTGTTGCTTCAGTGGCTCCAGATTTGCGCCCATATTTCCATAGGCGCGACCACACCAGATTCTTGTAAACCATCAATAACCAACATGCACAAAATGGCCCGAAATTAATCTGAAACACACCCAAGGACCTCGAGACCCCGTCCAAACTTGCTGACAAGTCTCAAAATATAACAAAAACCTATTTCAGTCCTTAAATCACACATAACAACATCGTAATGAAACATACCTCAATTAAAACTTAATGAACTAATGGACTTTCAATTTTCAAAACTAGTGTCGAACAAATATCAAATCAACTCGGAATGACCTCAAAATTTTTACAAAAGTTTCAAATGACATAACAAACCTATTCCAATTCTTAAAACAACAATCTGAACTGGATAACACCAAAGTCAACTCCCGGTCAAACCTATGCACTTCTCAAACCTTCAAATTGTCAATTTTCGTCATATGGGGCCAAAACCTTCTAGGAACCTCCGAATGCGAATGGGGGAATATGTCCGAGTCTAAACTCACCATCCGGACCTAGAGGAACCATCAAAGCATCAATCTAGAGCCAAATACACAAAAGTGAAATTTAGTCAACTCTTCCGTATGAAAGCTTTCTAGTTGAGAGTCATTCTTCTAAATCAATCTCGAATCAACCTAAAACCAAACCCAATACTACGCACAAGTCATAATGCATCATATGAAGCTGCTCTAGACCTCAAACCACTTAACAAATTGGAAATTCTCAAAATGACTGGTCGGGTCGTTACATTCTCTACCACATAAACATACGTTCATCCTTGAATGCTCCAAGAGTTATTCCAAAGCCATCAAATCACTCTGTACATTCACCATGCACATACCCATGTGTGATCCCACGTCATTCCAATCCATCTAAGCATTACAACACAACCTAACCTAACTGAAGATCCTGAATTCAACCTTTGTCCATAAGCCTTATAATCAAATCTTCATTATCCGAAATCCATTGCAAGACCTGATTCTCACATCTATACACTGTATAAGTGTGAAGAAGTTGTATGAAGCCATAACAACAATCCAAGACATAATCACATGATATACCATATAACTCAGATGTTCATAGCGATAACTTTCGACCATAATAGCTACTCAATAACAAACCCAGTAACAATAACAAACCTCATATTAAATAAAACTCTATTCTAAATTGTTGTACCCTGCCAATGATGAATGAAACACAAAGAAGCTCATAATCACTTATCAGGTCATCAAGTCGTGGAGTTCTCACGGCCAACAAGAACTATATAAAAATTATACACTTACTAGAGACATTATCCATTCAAAACCATAATCAAATCGGATATCACTCCTTCCAGATCCAATAGCCTCATCTCATTTTGTATAAGCTGCTCTACCAATATGCCACATCAATACTACTTAGAGCCACGTACCATGCAATTCGTACACGAAACAAGCAACAACTCTAATGTATCGAAAAATGGAAAGAGAATCAAATGGGATAATCATCTCGCAAACTCAATGCTATAACTCATCACACAAAGGAGAACAAAAATGTACAAAATCAACACGAAGGATCATATCTCAATATAACTCAGCTGTCATACGTGACCCAATCCAAACGTCAATCCACATAAAATACCTCGAAAATTCTCAAATAAACAACCATATGAAAATATACAAACGCACGAAGTGTATGACCATAACCACGGAGAAACCGATCACGCAATATACCACAAACAGGAAAGACCATAACCAAGGCACGTTAACTATCTAACACCCCAAGAACTACCTCTCTCGAATTTTTCCACAAGGCCCAAACAGAACACATCATGTGTGCAAATAACCAACATATCACATCCCATTGTAGCATAAAAGGGTAACATATAGAATATATCAGAACACGAACAAGCTCAACTCTAGCCGAATGACGCACCCCTTAACAATAGTAGTGTTGAGTCAAGAAATCGACATGATGTAGCATACACGCCCTCATTAGGCCTACCAATGGGCCCGAAATCCATTTCAATCATCAACAAACAGATAAAATTATGATTCTCCATACGAAACTACTACTCTCTAAATCCTTAAAATTATGATTCTCCATATCTGATTCCAGCTCCACCACTCAAATGACTAACGCATCCCTCGTTCATAATCATCTCACAAAAAATACATCTGTAATTATTCTATGCCATATAGAAAATTTTGAACATCAACAAGCGAGTACCGCAATACCAATAAAGCATTTGTAAGTCAAAATATAAGGCGTCGTCTGAAATGCACACCCATCTCAGATGATATCAAAACAATCCTAGCATTATTCTAAACATCTCAAATCATCCATGCTGTCTAGAACTCATGATCTTTCGTTTGAAATTGAACCACAAACTTGTACATGAAAATCTCAATCCCACATGACGCGTTGCCTCTATCTTACCCACATACGAGCCACGGGAATCACATTATAAACTATGAAAATGACAAAAACCTTCCACTTGATCCCATACAAGAGAAAATGACAATACACAACAGACTTCCCATGCCTGTAGAGAACATCCATCTCAAGTCGTGGTAGAAATCATTGAGAACTCTTTGAACCCCATTTTCACACAACCAAGCCATCAAATTTGAATGTCTCCAACCCAACCAAGTCATGCAGGTTGCCAAAACCAAGAGTATTGCCACGAAACATTGGTAAAGACTTACCATATCAAAAGAGGCAAAATAACCGGTTATTTATTTTACCATGCTTATCCAACCTACTACCCAATTTCTTTGAGTTCCTTCCGAATTGCCTTAAAGTTAACACTTATTCTTGATAGCACAGTATGATCCTTAACTCAACGCTCAATAAAAGATATCCTAGCACAAAATTACATCATAATAAAGTCCATAAGCCATTGTATTCCCTCTTAAGCACACAAAAGTACTACAATCGAAATGGCCACTCTAAAGAGACCTTAAGTGAATTTTTATTTATTTCCCTTATCTTTCTAATATTGATAGGATACACAATTATACAGAAATACAGTGAGTCTCGACACCATCTAATGTAAATCTCATATCTTAGCTATTTACACATCCAGAAATTTCTCAATTGCCACATATGGATCTTGAACCCATTAGAACCTTCACGAAAGTCATCCACTCTGCTCTAATCTAAATTGCACCACTCAAACTAGTCAAAGAGCATGTGCTCCATTAGCACACTAATACCAAAAGAAGTAACCCACATATTTAAGCAACCTAGTGAGACCTTTTTCTTAGCACATTACATCCCTCACAAATAATAACCCTAATCATTCCAAGATTTTTATACATCTGCAAAGTGTAATATATCATGCATCCAGAAATTTTCTTACGCAAGTCATCCTCAAAATCAAACTCTTCCAGTAATAACCAATCCATAAGCATGCCTCATACCAAAACCAATATAGCCCATAACCATGCAATAAATTGTGAATACCAGAATCCACACTTGGCACGAAGCCATAGAGCACGACATCCGATGACCCATAATAACCTTAATCCATTACTATCATAATCCCGCAATATAATTGAACAAAATTCTATGTAAGCTCATGAAATACAAATCATAAAATACCTTAAATCATATACTAATATCACACCCATCCTCGTGACAGTCATGCAACTTCCTTAAGCAATCCCAGCATGAATTGCAACATATATAGCTACTGATAGAAATAAAACTCCTCATATAACATCATAAGGATCACACAACCTCATGACATCTTGCAAGAGATAACCCACCTACATCGCCTCAAACTAGTATTTCTCTATGCCCTCTCATGGCCACAACCACTATGCAATCACTAGATCTTCCCAAGTATGAACAATAATACATAAGAATCTACTTTATCACACAAATAAACAACATCAAAGTTCCCTCAACACGCTCAAGTCACAAATTAATCACCCAATAGTCCTTTTCACATCCCAAGAAAACTTTTCTTATCACATCTAAACACATCCCGCAGTCACGTCATACTCATCATATAGACAATTAACCACTCACTCAGCCATCAATCCTACTCGTAGGGATACTACTGGACATGAAAGTCCAAAAAACATACTCACCTAACATAAACCACTGAGCCTAAGCTACGATCTAAACATAGCCTCAAGTCTTCTAGAATTTCCTAGCCCCTTAACACAAGAAATACATCTCGCACCTCATCTGTGACATCCCAAGCTATCGATGCACAGCTGATATCGAGTGATTAATGTAACATACATGTGAGTGCAAGGAATTTAGGAGATACACCTCAAGATGAATCAATGTCACATGGAAAGAAAAGGAAGATGGGAATTTTTCATACATGCCATGTAGCTTCTCGGAGATAGGTATGGATGTCATCATACCGATTCGCAAGACTCCGCTAGACATTTGCTCAAGACTAGTAGAACATATGAACCTAGACCTCTGTTACCAACTTGTTAGAATAAAATAACCAAAACTCTATTTAATAACCCATGGACTGATGTACAACTTATAAGCCACGGAGACTTAGATTTACAAAACTGATAGAATTCAAATCAGAAACTACCAAGAGTAATTTATAGCTATATCTAGAACGTATGTATGTCTTCAGTGCCCGCTCCTATCATACACAATATCTCAGCTCAAATATCTACACACAAGGTGTAGAAGTGTAGCATGAGTACAATAGACCCCATGTATTTAATAAGTATCATAACTAACCTCGATGAGGTAATAGAAGCAAGAATTATAAGTGATACTCACTGTCACCTGTAAAGTTCATAATTATAGCACGTACAGAATAGAAAATGTAAGCAAATCGTGAAACCACATATAAAACCACATCGGTGCCCTTAGTTTTCTTAACAAATTCTGCTCAGTCAAGAATCCAACATATAAGGAATATATGCAACTAAATCAAGTAAAAACCATAGAAATTGCAAGTAAAGATGAAATGCAATAACAAAATATCAATTCAATGGGTCACTCCACTCGATCCAAATAGATTTGACATCACAGATCACAAGCCCATATTAGAATCTCAGATAACCAAACCAAACCAATAATCAGCTCTACCAAAGCTCACATCAATGAGAAACCTGTCAGTTTCACACAATCCACATGTAGACCATCAAAAGAGAAACATCAGAGGGTGACCCTAGGAGGATGGATTCACATCCACATGTTGAACAGACGACTTACATATTGCACAGACAACTCAAGTGGTAATAATATCTGTCACACCTCCATTTTACTACACCACCCCAAAAGGTAGTATATGAGGGAGTTTTTCCACTTTAAGTGATATTATTTGAAATGGGATTAATTATTTATTTTTTGTTCAGAGTCGCCACTTTGGATGGTTTGTTTTCTGGTGTCCCAAGTTACCGGTTTATTTTAAATCTCAAATCAAGCAAGATTTTGACTTTTCATTTGAAGTTTGCGAACCAGAAATTCTGAATAAGGAATCCTGTTAACCCGAGGGAAGGTGTTAGGTATCCCCGGATTTCGTGGTTCTAGCTCGGTCGCTTAAACTATTACAATTGGCCTATTATCTGATTTTAATCCATATTTTAGCCTATGTGCATTTTAACTTATTAGCTAATTTTCATTTATTTTAAGCAAGATTGAACGTAGTTTAAAACATGTCATTGGATTACGTCACATGAAATGCACCCGCAATCCGAAACACATTTTATTAAATATTTTAGGATTTGGATTTTTGTCACTTAAAATGCACACCCGAGTTTAAGAAGGTGATATTATTAAAATACACGGCTAATGCAACTAATGCGTGGTTAACTTTGCGAGGGCCATAAAAATTTACTAAATGGCACACCTCTGATTCTAAGTATTTTAAAAGAAATAATTAGACGAGGGCCACGCATTTGTAATTTTATTTGGCGCGGTGCACCTTAATTTCATTTTAAAGGGCAGTTAAACTAAAAGCTCAAAGGGGCCATAAACTATGTTTTATCTAGTATAGCTCACCTTCCACTTATCTAATGGTTTGATTAATTATCAGAAGGAAAAGTAAGAAATATTTATTTCAAAACTAACATGAAGATTTATGTGAGTAGAGAAACCATTGGGCAAAGGGATTGACCCATCGCCAAACATGCAGACGGCCCAAGGGAAAAGAAAATAAATAAAATCCCGTTCAAAAGGACTGTCCAGTTTTGGGCCCAAGGATGAGCCTAATATCGAATCCCCAATGCTTGAACAGCCAGTGCAAATGCAAAATGAATGAGGGCATCAATATTTATTGGGCCCAGACTTGAGCCTATATGCAGGCCCTATTATTGAAAACAAGTTGGCCCCACTTTCAAGGTGTTATAACTGAAGGGAGAGGCTCAATCTTGAGTCCCTGAAGGCATTAACTTTTGCACAAAAAAAAAGAAATAAATTCATCACTGGTCTAAACCACAAAGCACAACTTTATTTTTTGTCAATGTAATCTTAAAATATTTAAGCCTCAAATTAATTTTGAGCATTGTGATGGAAAAGGACTCAACAAATCTGAAAAAAATGCTCTCAAACTATTGAATGATTCCATTTACTAATAACTAACTACGGAAATAATAATTATTAATAAAAATAACAGTTAATTCGAAACTACCTGACCATCTTAAACACACTCACATGGTACTCAAAATTTTAAGCTAAAATTCAAATATGGTAACAAAACCTCCAAATTACCAGAATATATACTTTTGACAACTAAAAGGGGAAAGGCAAGACATGCATTAAGACCAAACCTCGAATGAACAACATGATCTAAATCAAATAATTTCAATTAAAGGAACAATTAACATTCTTATTTCTTAATCACAATCAACACATTTAGGAGTCCAAACAATCCTCAAGTTATTACATTCCATCAAATGCAAAACTCCAAGTCTAAAAATGAAACATACCATTAACTATATAACTAACTACTCATGGTAATTGACAAGAAAATGTGAAGAAACTGTAGGAGAATCAATAGCTTTTGCTCAAAGAAAACAATCAGCCATTCAACTTTATTCCATAAACTTCAGTTCTAACTTTACTCATGATTCAAGTGTCTTTACATACCTGAAAATGTGAGGAAAACAACAGCAAAATAGTCAAAGGTCCAACAGCAGTAACAAAACAGCAGAAACGACCTCTAGTCCAAGGAAACAGTGAACCAAACAACTCAAAATCTAGAGGATGCGGTTCAACAAACAAAAATCCAATTTCAAACACACACTTAACCAAGCAGACACCAAAACCCAGCCTCAATGACTAAACCTCAAACCATTTTGAAGTCCAAACAATTAGGGAATTGATTCAGAAAGTGGAAGATTTTGGATTATCAAATTCAAACTTAATGGAACAGTCTTTTCTACAAAAGAAATGTTTAACCGCCTGATTTTTCTGAATTTCTAGCTCTTGGAATTCTAGGGTTTGCCTTGCAAGGCAAGGTGAAGTGCCTTTATAGGCAAGCAAATAGGGCAAACTTCAGGTTTTGATTTTGCACTTTAGCCCTTTTCAAATTTTTGTTTTTGGCTAGATATCCTCTAAAAATTGACTTGCTACCCAAAAATCTAAAATTTTGCTAAAACCCCTACTAGAAGCTTCCTATTTTTGTTACACTAAAGATTCTCTAAGTGTGTTGCCCCAATTACCCCTAAGTGCCCTGAAATTTACCTCATACTCAAATGGGCTAAGGGTCCAATAGACCCTGGGTCAAATCCCTTAAGAAACCAGCCCAAAGTTGGACTTAAGGGTATACACCTCGAGCCCAAAACTGTCAAACCAATTTTGTAGATCAAAAAAATGAAAACAAGAAGAAACAGAAGCAATTCAAGTAAAATTTTCCATGAAATCCAATTAATACAAATAACACTTAATAAACAAAAACTAAATTACTAACATATTGTTTAAACTAAGAAAACTTCTTAATAATTTACAAGCATGTGAGTAACACTCTGAAGTTGGGAAAGTTAAAAATTTCAAAAACAAATGGAAGAAACATATGACACTGGAAAGTAAAACAAAAGGAGAAATAAAGAAGAAAAATAAACTAACAAAAGAAAAACAGAAAAGAGATACCTATGGAGACCTCAACACATGAAGGAAGGGAGTTGGGACTTAAACTTCTTTTGGATTTTCTGGCCCATTATGGTATCAATGGTGTGTTCTTATAAGAACACACGAATAACTTCGAAATGGACCCAAGTCTTCTAGCAGAAACGAACCGGGGACCTCTTAGAAATCAGGGGTTTTATTTTGACTTGAGATTTGAGCAATTACTAGGTGATTTGAAGGGTTCAAAGTGAGGATTTGGCATGAGAGAGAGAAGGGGATTCAGGGGGTGTGATTTTGGGGTTGAACAGAGGCAGTTCGATTTTTTAGTCTAGACTTCCATTAAAGATTCGACGAGTTAGGGTTCGATTTGAGGGAAAATGGGTGTGGATATGGGATGTGGAGATGGAGGAGGGTATTTGGTGTTAATTTTGTAGCCATTAGCCTCCGGCCGCCACCGTATGCGATTTTCGACGGGCAGCGAAGACGGTGGAGGAAAATAGGGAGGCTAGAGTTTTTTGGGTATCTAGGGTTTGGGGGTGGGAGAGGACAAATAAGGGGGTAGGGGGGTTGGTTTGGACACTAATATATGGATGAGACCCTAGCTTCTCTGCCGTTAGATCTCTTAAACTCGATTGCTGGGATTGATCGTTAGTGAAACGGGGCTGTTTTGGTCGTCCAGGGAGACTAGACCGGTTCAATGGTGATTTGGGTCGGGGTATTTGGTGGGTTTGGACGGGTTTTGGGGTGGACTAGGACTTAGGCTGGCCTAGACTTGGGTCTTTTATTAAAATCTTCAATTTCTTTTAATTTCTTTTCTTTTATTTCCTTTTTTATTTCTTATTTTTATTTTTCTTTTCAAATTAAAATAAAACTAAAATTAAACCTTAAATCTAAACTAATTTAACAATATAAAATAATTAACCCACATAGTATTTACAAAAATTTGTTAATTCCCAAATTAAAAGCAAAATGTAATGAATTGGAAAATTAAAAGTAAAAATGCAAAAAAAAGAGCTATTTTTGTTATTTTCTTTTATTTTTGTAATACTAAATAACTAATTATTCTAAAAAGTATAAAATTAGATCCTAAATGCAAATGCACTATTTTTGTATTTTTTTAAGAATTATATAAATTAAATATGCAAACAAAAATGCAAACAAACACGAAAATTATGCAATTAATTCCTAAAAATCAAACAATTAAAGGAAAAATCCTAATCTTAAGAATCCTGTATGAGTAATTCACGCGAGGCATTTTTGCCCATTTGGGAAACTCCATGAGAAGCATTTTTTGAAAGAATCTGACCAAACCTTGCTTCAGAGGTTGCCTACATATCATTAGCTATAAAGGAATCAGTTCAGTGTAGTTTTGGAAGTTTTAGTAGCTGGGACTACAAGGAAGTTGTGATTTCAATGTTGTTGCTGCTGTTTCTGCCTACTGAGCTCCTTTTTATACCAAAAGGAAAATCAAAATCTAAGGTAGCTAGACCTATCAATTACGAGTTACATGATTCCTATCTATAAAACTCTTGAAGCTTGATCTTGAGTCTCGACTGGTTCTTATCGTGGACTCCGACCTAAATCTTGACACTCGTCATCTACATGTGCTGGTTCTTTTTTCAGCTCTAGGATTAAAGCGGGATATGCGAAGCTTGTGACTTTAACCATATTTTCGAGCAGTCCGCATCTTTGTCTGCTTCATCATTTTGAATTCACTTCCTTTTTGTTCCTTTTCTTCTTTTCTTTATTTTGGATTGAGATTCATTTTTGGACATCTTGAGTCATGTGCCTAGAGGTCAAACCTGCTTAGACACCAAAACAAACAAACAAACGAAATTGTTCTGCCCCATTTTTTACTAGGAAAATTTTGTGAGTTATTTGCAACACAAATCTAAGCTATTTCTTTGAAAGCAATAGAAATAAGGATTGTGTATCCTTGGGGGTAGGGATTGAAGTCCTAAATTGGGAGGATTTCCAAGTTATGCTAGAAAGCTGACCGGGTTATGCCGTAAAAGAAAAAGGGTCCTCGGGTTATGCCTAGGAAGTCATCGGGTTATGCTGGAAGAAGAAAAGAAAAAAGGTCCCTGGGTTATGCCAGGGAGGTCCACGGGTTATTCCGGGAGAAAAGAAAAAAGGTCCTTGGGTTATATTAGGGAGATCCACGGGTTATGGCGGGAGAAAAGAAAAAGGTTATTGTGTTATGCCAGGGAGGTCCACAAGTTATGCTGGGAGAAAAGAAAAAAGGGCATTGGGTTATGCCACGGAGGTCCACGTGTTATGCCGGGAGAAAAGAAAAAGGTCTTTGGGTTATGCCTAGAAGGTCCACGGGTTATGCCGGGGTAAAAAAAAAAAAGTTCCTTCGGTTATGCCAGGGAGGTCCACGGGTTATGCCGGAAGAAAAAATAAAATTTCCTTGGGTTATGTTACGGAGGCCACGGGTTATGCCGGGATAAAAGAGGAAAGGTCCCTGGGTTATGCCAGGGAGGTCCACCAGTTTTGCCGGGAGAAAGAAAAAGGTCCTTGGTTTATTCCAGAGAGGTCCACGGGTTGTGCCAGGAGGAAAAAAAAGGTCCTTGGGTTATGCTAGGGAGGTCCACGGTTTATGCCGGGATAAAAGAAAAAAGATCCTTGGGTTATGCGAGGGAGGTCCACGGGTTATGCCTGGATAAAAGAAAAAGGTCCTTGGGTTATGCCAAGGAGCGAAAGGAAAAGGTCCTTGCGTCATGCTGGGGAGGTCCATGGGTTATGTCGGGATATCTAGGGAATGGGGTCCTATGCTACCATGATTATGAATTTTTCTTCTTTTATTTTATTATCATTCTTCATTTCATTTTTTTAGTATAAAATGCAAGAATAAATTTGTAGGAAACTTCCTTTTTGGTCGGTTCCTTGCTGCAAAGCTGTTTCAGTATTTGGGCATTTATTTTCCCTATTGGTTGCACCTGCTTTTGCACTGCTGCTTTAATTGCACCTGTTTCAAATTTTCAAATAAAGAACAATTGTTAGTTTGAAACGGTTGCTGGTTTTGTGGCCTTGATCGTCTCAATTGCTTGATCTCGGCCCAACTTCTGTTGAGAACCTCTGCTGCTTGCTGGTTTTGAAGATTAATCTCTCTCTCAAACCGAAGGGCTCAACTTTGAGATTTCATGATGAATCACTCGTGTGGGGCTTCAAACCTTTCACTTTATGCTTCCCTTAAGACCTTTATCCTTGACTTTCTTTTCCTTTTCAATAACTTTGCTTTCAGAGCATCAACCATCACGACCATCGGGATCGGCTTGATGCACCCCCTGAGACTGTGTACCTTTTTTAGCATTTTCTAGGCAGAGCCCTGTAAAGCTAGTCCTACAACCTTTTCTTTGTATTAGTTTCGGGAACAGAGTTAGACCGAAAGGGATTCAAGGAAAAAGTAAACAAAAGGCAAGAAATGAATTTAAAAAGAAGTGTCCCTTTCGGGGAGAAAGGAAGGACTTATCTGGGGTGCATCCAGGCTTCAAATAGACATGACATGCTTCTTGGACTAGATGCCCGACCGACATGAACTTTCCAATTTCTCATAAACTCAGTGACCAGTGTTTCAAAACGAGGGAATCTTTCCAAGACTCTTTCGACTTGGGAGGGAAATGTCTTCTTTTCGACTGATGGAGCCCTTTGCGGGTTTTCGCCAATCGACCTCTCTCATTTCTCTTCTCACTGTCACCCGATAGTGCTCTTTACAAGTTTTCACTAAACGGACTCTCTCGTTTTCAATTTCTCTGCTCACCGTTGCCTTATGGTTCCCGTAGGTTTACACCGATAAAACTCTCTCATTTTATTTCTCCCAGTTTGATTGTATCCGATTCCAACGATAGTGTTTTCCGATTCCAATGCCTTTGTCAATTTGATCATAAGGACTTTGACAAGGTTTGGGTAAAAAGAATCTGGATGGAATTACATCTTTGGAACCGTTCTGGTGGGTTCATTGCCGAGCCATTATATCATCTGCCCCAGTTTCACTTTTGGGGAAATTGGGATTTTTGTTTTGGTGTGACTGAACCCCAGAGAGAGGCTGCCTACATAACCTTTTCGGAATCAAGTTAGACATAGTTCAGGGAAACATTTTGTTTTGTTGTTTTTTTTGTTGTTTTTGTTGCCTTTCTCTTTTTTTCATCATGTTTTCATTTTCATTTTTTTTCAATAGTACTTTCGGGTTCTAAAGAGGGTAATGAAGGAAATGTAACCGGCTCAAAAGGTTTGCAAAAGATGGATAGTGTTTGGATAGCAAGAATATAAGCCTTAGTCATCCCTATTGAACAAAGTTATTGTTGCAGAAAGCCTAGACATGGTACCTTTTTACTGCATCCGCATTCACAGTTGCTTCGGGATCATTTCCTTCGATATAGCCCAGATACAATGCTCCTCTAGGCAATATATTTCTGATGAAGTATGGGCCCTTCCAATTAGGAGCAAATTTTCCTTTTTCTTCCTGGTGATGGGGAAGAATATGCCTTAACACAAGTTGTCAGACTTCAAAATTCCTGGGCCGCACTTTCTTGTTATAAGCACGGGCCATTCTTTGTTGGTACAACTGCCCGTGGTAGACCGCGGCCATCCGTTTTTCATCAATTAAAGTCAGCTATTCTAGACGAGTCTTGACCCACTCACTGTCCTCAATCTCGGCTTCAACGATAGTTCGGTGGGAAGGGATTTCCACCTCCGCGGGTATTACAGCCTCAGTTCCATAGAGCAAAAGGTATAGGGTTGCTCCTACCGATGTGCGAACCATGGTGCAATATCCCAGTAATGTGAAAGGCAACTTTTTATGCCATTGCCTACAGCTCTGGATCATCTTTCTCAAAATCTTCTTGATGTTCTTGTATGCTGCTTCAACAACACCATTGGCTTTGGGCCGATAAGGAGTAGAGTTCCTATGCATTATCTT
The DNA here is from genome assembly GCA_026770625.1 of Nicotiana glauca. Classification (NCBI taxonomy): domain Eukaryota; kingdom Viridiplantae; phylum Streptophyta; class Magnoliopsida; order Solanales; family Solanaceae; genus Nicotiana; species Nicotiana glauca. Next base: position 225,244 of record MU715943.1, on the reverse strand, counting down.
TAATTGTTCGCATATCTCTCCCATCAAATGAATATTCATGTTTTCAGCATTATCCGCGATAATAGTTGCAGGAATGCCAAAACGACAGATAAGATTGGAGTGCACAAAATCTACCACATCTTTCTTGGTGACTGATTTAAGAGTGATGGCTTCAACCCACTTTGTAAAGCAGTCAATGGCAACCCATATGAATCTGAGAACATTTGAGGCTTTCGGCTCGATCAGCCGAATGACGTCCATACCCCAAGAGACAAATGGCCAAGGTGCTGACATGGGATGTAGTTCTGTGGGAGGTGCATGAATCAAATCACCGTGCACCTCACACTGATGGCACTTCCGGACAAAACTGGAGCAGTCCTTTTCCATGGGTATCCAGTAACATCCCACTTAAAGGACTTACTTTGTTACAACATAGCCGTTCATGTGGGGTCCACACACTCCTGCGTGTACTTCATACATGATCCTTCTGGCCTCTTCGTCGTCAACATATCTTAACAAGTTGAGATCCGGGGTCTTTTTGTACAAGACATCACCACTTAAGAAGAAACCACTTGCATGCCGTCTAATGGTTCTCTTTTGGTTTCCACTGGCTTGCTTGGGGTATTCTTGTGTTTTTAGAAAACTTCTGATATCATTGTACCATGGCTGGGTGTTCGTATTGCCTCAATTGTATTACAGTAACCATGCCTTTCCCTGATTTGAATTTCCAAGGGATCAACGTGGGTATTGCCTGGGAAGGGCAACATCAAGGCCAGAGTGGCGAGTGCATCAGCTAGTTCATTGTGAAAACAAGGGATGTACTTAGACTCTATTGACTTGAACCGCTTGCTAAGATCTTCTACATCTTGCCGATATAGAATAAGTTTAATATCTCGGGTTTCTCATTCTCCCTGGGCTTGTCGGATAATCAAATCTGAGTCTTCCATAATCAACAACTCTTTGACATTTTGGTCGATCTCCAAGTTCATACCCATAATGCAAGGCTTCATACTCGGCAGTGTTGTTTGTGCAGAAAAACCGAAGCCTGGTTGTGGCTGGATAGTGCTGACCAGCGGGTGAGATCAAGATTGCCCTGATTCCAACACCTTACACATTTACTGCCCCATCAAAGAACATTTTCCAAGCAGTAGTATCCTCGAATATCGCCTTGATTGAGTTTACTTCTTCATCCGGGCAGTAAGTGTTCAAACGTTGGTATTCTTCATCAACCAGGTTTTTAGTCAAATGATCTGCCAATGCGTGTGCTTTCATTACCGATCGAGTGACATAGACTATATCAAATTCACTGAGCAGAATATGCCATTTTTCTAATCTCCCTGTGGGCATTTGTTTCTGGAATATGTATTTCAAAGGATCCAACCTAGTTATGAGGTAAGTGGTGTAGGCTTGTAGATACTGTCTCAACTTCTGAGCGACCCAAGTTAAGGCACAACAGGTTATGTCCAACAAAGTATACTTAGCTTCATAGCTGGTACACTTCTTGCTCAGATAGTAGATCGCATGTTCTTTCTTCCCGCTTACATCATGTTACTCGAGGATACAGCCGGAAGAATTTTCCAAGACTATCAGGTACAAGAAAAGAGGCCTTCCTAGATCTGGTGTGACCAAGACTGGCGGATTTGACAGATATTCCTTTATCTTATTAAAAGCTTCTTGATATTCATCCGTCCACTTGACTGCTGCATCTTTCTTCAGCAATTTGAATATGGGCTCATATGTGGTTGTCAACTAAGCGATGAACCGGCTGATATAGTTTAACCTGACAAACAAGATCATCATATATTTCTTGGTTCTCAGAGGAGGCAAGTCCCGGATAGATTTTATTTTTGATAGATCTAACTCGATACCTCTCCGGCTGACTATAAAGCCCATAATTTTGCCTGATGGGACTGTAAATGCACATTTGGCTGGGTTCAGCTTCAAATCATATTTGCGCAACCGCTCGAAAAATTTTCTCAAGTCTCGAACATGGTTATCCTGGGTTTTGGACTCTATGATTACGTTGTCCACATACACCTCTATCTCTTGATGCATCATATCATGGAAGATGGCATTCATGGCCCTCATGTAAGTTGCCCCAGTGATCTTCAGACCAAATGGCATGACTCTGTAACAGTATGTGCCTCAAGGTGTGGTAAAACATGTTTTCTCTACGTCTTCTTCATACATGAACACCTGGTGATATCCTGCGTAACAATCCACGAAGGACTGTATCGCATGTTTGGCGCTATTATCAACAAGGATGTGGATGTTTTACAAGGAGAAGTTATCCTTGGTACTTGCCTTATTTAAATCCCTATAATCCACACACACCCGGGTCTTCCCGTCTTTCTTGGGAACTGGGACTACATTAGCTAGCCATATGGTGTACCTAACCACTCGGATCACCCCTGCTTTCAACTGTTTCGTGACCTTTTCTTTGATCTTGTCACTGATATCAATTTTGGACTTTCTTTGCTTTTGCTGAATCGGGGGGCAATCGGGGTATGTCGGCAAATTATGAACCACCAAATCAACATTTAACCATGGCATGTCGTCGTACGACCAAGCAAACATATCTTTGAACTCAAATAGGAGTTGTATTAATGCATCCTGTGTTTTCCCGTCCGTGCGAATGCTTTTCTTAGTTTCCCTGATTTCTTCAGAACTTTCCAAGTTAACCGGCTTAGTATCATTTAAGTTCGGCTTAGGTTTATTCTCAAATTGTTCTGATACTCAATTTATTTCCCTAAAAGCCTCTTCTTCATCGTGTTCCGCTTCTTGGTTCATTTTTTCACAATTAGATATCGTGTTTGGATTCTGGCATGATGTCCGCAAGCATGTCATGTTATTTAAAACCGCATTATTAGAATTGAAAGAAGAAATAAAAGAGAAAAATAGCAAAATCAGAAAGAATAAAGAAAGATGAACGATGAAATATTGATTTCATTTCTTGGAATTTGAAGATAACATGGTTTACATTTGGAAATCAAAAGACAAGAAACTAAAGAAAACACTCGAGTTACAACCCGGAATAACTCGGGATGCAGAAAAAGTGGCAGGACATGTTTATCGGGACTCCCGCCTGGTTGGGAATGGCGTAGCTTTCCAATTCTGCAGCTTGGTGTTTGGTCCCACATACAGCACCTCAGCGGTGCCTGAGCCCTCCCCTAGCTAAACCGTGTGGGTTTCATATCGTATCTTCCTCATTGCCCCATATATATTTTTATTCTCAAATTGGTCATCCTCTACCGCAAGCTCCTCCCCTAAGTGTACCACGTCCCACCGGGGCTGGAGGACGTACAAATGATGTAGCGACTGAAGAACCGAATGACTGAGCAGATCCCCCACCCATGCCCTGACTGGGCACATGACATTCTCACAGAATGTGACCTCTCACCCCGCATCTGAAACACATCGGGACATCCAAGTAGCAAGTCTCTGTATTAAATCTCCCACACTAGGGGCATAGAGCCCTCCCGTGCTGCTGCGATCTCCCTCCCGAACGACCGGACAAATTGGGGCCTCCTACTGTCCGAACCTGGTCTCATGCGGCTGCTCTACTGGTAACTGTGCGGGGTTTGTGGTGCGATTGCTGAGGACTGAGCATATGACTGGGACGGCCCTTGTGACCCTCTCCCCTGAGCTAATCTCCCTGAGTGGGCCGCTGATCGGGCTTTGCTTCTATTCCCCTTTTCCGCCAGAATCTTCAATTTCCTAGCCTCTATGGCATGAGAGAATCCCACAATCTTTCCATAGCTCATGTCCGAGTGTAAGGCCGCTGTAGCAGCCTCATTCACTACCAATGGACTAAGGCCCTAAACAAATCGACGAACTCTTGCTGCCATGGTCGAAACTAACCGAGGAGCATACTTGGACAACATCACGAACTCCATGTGGTACTCCCAAACACTCTTGTTGCCCTGCTTGAGGGTCTCAAACTTAGTGGCACGGGATCCCATCTGGCAGGAGGTCCTCTCTCCCCACGGGAGTCCTCCCACATCTCGAACCATATGTACGCTGCTCCCTTCAACCTGTATGATGCCAACTCAACTACCTCCATCTCTGAAGCTTTCATCACTCGGAGGGTCTTATACATTTCCTCAAGGAATTTCTGCAGATCGGCCTCTGGATCTGTGCCTGAGAATTCTGGAGGGGCTAGCCGTAAAAACTGGTTAACTCTGGATCTAGCTGAACCTCCCTGTCCACTAGAGGATGTAAGGTCATCCTGGGATCTCTGGGCCTGAGTAGCCACTAACTGGGTCAACATGAGGATGGTTCCTCTAAGGTCCCCATCAGAAGCCTCAGGACCAGGAGCTGGGATGGTGCCCAAATCAGGAATATCGGTGGGAGGATTGGTGGCACCCTCTACTGCTGCAGGGCAGAAATATGCTGGTCTGGGACAGACGGGCTAGGTAGGTTCAAGGTCAGGGAGTAACTCTCACCCACGGCATCAGGTACAAGATTCATAGCCTCACTTGTAACATTGGCCCCAAGGCCGAGTCTAGCTCTCTTCTTAGGTGCCATTACTGAAAAAGTTCGGAACAAAGAACGAGTTAGATATAGATACTTTCACATTTCACTTCACCGCACGATACAAAATAGCAAAGAAGCGGGAAAATTTCCTAAATGTCCATTCAGCTCCCCAATTATAGATGTGGTCGACTTCACACCGATAAGTAGAGCTCTACCAGACACGGCTCCGAGACATCCTAGGACTCCTTTAAAACCTTAGGCTCTGATACCAAGTTTGTCATGCCCCAAATTCGAGGGACATGACCGACGCTCGACCGAGTAACCCCAGTCAAGCGGACCTGGGTGCCTTTCCTATCCCACGTGTGACCCCACATTTTTCATTACTTATTAACCAAGTGAAACACCTAATTATAATTGGGACACTTTGTTAGAAAAGCATACATAACATAGATAATCTTTAGCGTGGTTTATAACTTACGTCGCGCAACTTACAAAATACATATTTACATAATTTCTTAACCCACATTGCCTATCTACAGAGCCTCTAAAGATGAAAGAGGAATAATAAAATACTATCCGGCAACAAGGCTCCAGCTATACCTTTTACAAATACCAAAATAGGATCCCAAAAGACAAGAACAGAAGCGGCATGAGACACGCAGGGCCCCAAAAGGGAAGGGTCTCACCAATTCAGCTGGCAGGAAGTAATGAGGAGCTACGGTCAGTGTACTGGAGTGCCTGCTATAGATCCACCCACAATCATAACGCGAATGTAGCGCCCCCGGCAAAAAGGGACGTCAGTACATTTGAATTGTACTTGTATGCATGGACAAACTTGTTCCAAATAAACTCAAACCACACATAAGTAGGAAACAGTAATGGATGCAGCAACCAAACACATATGAAGGAACAATCAAGACAAACAATTTTACAAACTCTCCTGTTTTTCCCTTCCGCAATTTCACTTCAATAGTTTCAAAAATTGCTCATATTTTGTTTCAATAGTGATTTCGATCACTTTCCACCCATATTTCTTTGGCAACCCTTATTACCTCGGCCACCCGTATCACCACAGCCCACACCTTATTAGTTCATGTTGCGGTGCGCAACCCGATCCCACCGTACAGTTTCAATCCGCAAACAACACAACAACAACAAACAATTCACAAAGGTCAACAACAATGCCTCTCAATAATTAACAACAACAATATTACAAGTGTTTCCATAACCATCAATACTATTTCCATCATATTCAACAGCCCATATACATTTAACGTCACATTGGTAATTGCCCACAACAAACCATAGATATTGTTACCACAGTTATTCCAGTTGCACTAGTCACAATTTCCTTTAGTCATTTATTCTTTAATTACAACCACATAACACAATCACAATGTACAAATCACAAGAAATTCATAAGTAATTTACGTACATATCATCTACCAAGCATACGCACATCAAACGAGGCGATTTTACAAGGATCAAAGTTAGCCATACATACATGGAGCCGAATTCCCTTTTTAACTTCTATTCTCAACTCACCACGCAGTCTAGCAACGTCAATATAGTGTACAAATTAATACACATAACCTAGAATTGAAGTTCACAACTGCTACTCAAACTCATTTAGGTTATCAATCCCTCTTTGAATACTCCTTCACCCCTACCCAATTCCTCCTACTAGATTTTAGGTTTTTAATAAACATGCATGAAGGATTTCAACCATTATTTCAAAGACTAATGCATGAGACTTCTCCTCTTAGTTTAAACCATAAATTAAAAGGGAGAAGTTAGGGATTTTACCTGTAAGGAAAGGGGGTATGAAAATAAGCTTGAAATTTCCCGGCCCGGATGGTTTTGAAGAATCAAATTTTGGAGAAGATAACTTTCTCTCTCAAGACCCTCCCTTCCTCTCTTTTAATTTGCTCAGCAAGATTGATAAAATGAGGGGGTTGAGGTGTTTTATTAAAAAGGGGTCGGGTTTTGAAATTTAAAAAAATAGAAGCCCAAGCAAATCTGTGGTCGCATTCTACGATCGTAGAATCGAAATGCGGTCCGCAGATTGGACTGTAGAAATGCGCCCAAAAAACTTGAAGGCCTGCCTGGGTCTGCGACAGGAACGCAGTCCGCATTCCTATTATGCGGTCGCATTTTGCACCGTAGAATTGACCTCCACAAATCCTTGAGGAACTTATGCGATGATTATGCGGTCCGCATATTGATTATGCGATCGCATAAGGGACTGCATTTTCAACATCAATTTTGACAACCTTTCTGCTTCACTCTACATTAGAAATGCGGTCTACATATTGATTATGCGACCGCATAATGGACCACATTTTTAACATCAATTTTGACAACCTTTCTGCTTCACTCTGTGGCAGAAATGCGGTCCGCATATTGATTATACGACCGCATAATGGACCATATTTTCAACATCGATTTTGACAACCCTTCTACTTCACTCTGTGGTAGAAATGCGAACCGCATATTGGTTATGCGACCGCATAATGGACCGAAGAATGACAATTTTCTGGTAAAATCGATTCTTTTGATTTTCAAGTGCAAAATCAGTAAAAAGGGTCCGAACCGCGGCGAGCTTGCGAGCTACTAGGTTTTGAGCTTGGCACATTCCTAACACATATTCGGACCTTGGCGCTACGAGCTACTAGGTTTTGAGCACAAGATTTTACGGGGCCTTACATCCTTCCCCACTTAGAATCATTCGTCCTCGAATGAGGATTTTTTTTTGAAAATCAGTTGGTTTGAAAAACATGATATGCAGACTTTCAAAATTTTCACTAACTCCCATATTCTTAGAAAAATTTCGCCAGAGTTTCCTTTGTATTATGGACATATCTACCTGTCAGAGAGCCCCCGAAAGATATTTTCAAACATCATTACAGGATTACAACCATCCCTACAGCTGTCATACAATTTCCTACCTTAGCAATTGCACATATTTGATCACTTGATATGTTTTTCTTATGAATCAGTTATCTCAATGAGTTCCACATAATCTAACCATTTCAACATACTACATTCATACAAGAAGTTTGTTACCAACTTATACAACCACTAATTGATTACTTATCACAAAAGTCTTTGTCAAACTTTCATTTACCAAAGAGATGTCCACATGACTTAAACCAATTACAACACCTATAAGTCTTGCACAACTAGAGGAACTTCACTAGTATTAGGAAGGAAACAACTCGGACACAATGATAGTTGTTTTAGAGATAGA
>MU715943.1:202749-217012 GCA_026770625.1 Nicotiana glauca | reverse complement strand
CAATCACAACACCTATAAGTCTTGCACAACTAGAGGAACTTCACTAGTATTAGGAAGGAAACAACTCGGACACAATGATAGTTGTTTTAGAGATAGAAAGGTCACATAATTTCTTCTAAACTTGATCAAACAGATGGGGATATTTCTCTTTCATTTCCTTCTCTGCCTCCCACGTAGCTTCCTCAACCCGTTGACTCCGTCACAACACCTTGACTGAGGCAACTTCCTTATTTCTCAACCTACGGACTTGTCTATCAAGAATGGCAACCGGAATCTCTTCATACGACAACGCTTCATTAACTTCGATAGTCTCGACTGGCACGATGGTGGATGGATCTCCAACCATTTTCTTCAACATGGACGCGTGGAACACCGATGCACTAATGACATTTCGGGAGGCAATTCCAACCTATAGGCTACCTGCCCTATCCTTTGAACGATTTGATATGGCCTGATATACCTAGGACTCAACTTACCTTTCTTCCCGAAGCGCATGATTCCTTTCATTGGGGATAACCTCAAGAACACCCAATCATTAACTTGAAATTCCAATTCCCTCCGACGAACGTCTGCATAAGACTTTAGGTGAGTCTGAGCAGTCTTCATCCTTTCCTGAATGATTTTAACTTTTTCCATAGCCTGGTGTATAAGATCTGGCCCTATCAGTTCTGCTTCGCCCACTTTGAACCACCCAATCGCGGACCTACACCTTCTTCCGTATAATGCCTCAAATGGGGCCATCTGAATGCTAGCATAAAAGCTATTATTGTAAGCAAATTCTATAATGGGCAGGTGATCATCCCAATTACCTTCGAAGTCCAAGACACAAGCCCGCAACATGTCTTCAAACGTCTGAATAGTTCGCTCGGCTTGACCATCGGTCTGTGGATGGAAAGTCGTGCTGAGATTCACCTGGGTACCCAAACCTTGATGAAATTTCTTCCAAAATTTTTTTGTGAACTGAGCCCCTCGATCCGAAATAATAGAGAGCGAAGTACCATGAAGCCTCACTATTTCCTCGAACGGAGCATACTGTTCTGCGGTATCGGTGGACTTGATTGGCAAGAAGTGAGATGATTTGGTGATTCGATCCACTATCACCCAAATTAAGTCGAACTTTCGCTAAGTGCAAGGTAATCCTACCACGAAATCCATGTTGATCATCTCCCACTTCCACATTGGTATTTTCATAAGTTGGGTTAACCCACTGGGCCGCTGATGCTCAGCTTTTCCTTGCTGACAATTTGGACATTTAGATACAAAGTCAGCCACACTGCTCTTCATACCATTCCACCAATAAATTTCCTTGAGATCGTGCCACATTTTCGTAGAACCCGGGTGCACCGAATACCTAGAATGATGAGCCTCCGCCATTAGTCTTTCCCGAAGGTTATCCACATATGGAACACATAGCCATCCTTGACATCGTAGCACATCATCATTGCCATCAGTGAAAATGCCGAAGTCTTGTTGTTCAGAACTGCCTCCTTCATCTGTGCCAATGCTGGATCGATGAACTATTTTTCCTTGACTTCCGTTACAGGCGATGATTCTGCTCTATTACGCACCATAATTTCCTCCTCATTTGGGGTTGATATGCCAACCCCAAGACTGGCCAACTGATAGACCTCCCGAGCTAGGAGCCTCTGATCGGCCCCCAAGTGAGCCAAACTACCCATGGACTTTCGACTGAGGGCGTCGGCCACAACATTCGCCTTTCCCGGATGGTATAAGATGTTGATATCATAATCCTTAAGCAATTCTAACCACCGCCGCTGCCTCAAATTTAACTCCTTCTATTTCAACAAATATTGGAGACTCTTGTGGTCTGAGAACACACCCACATGGACCCCATAAAGGTAATGCCGCCATAGTTTCAAGGCAAATACAACTGCTGCAAGCTCCAAATCATGCGTTGGGAAATTTTTCTCGTGATTCTTGAGTTTCCTTGAAGCATACGCTATAAACTTCCCACACTGCATCAGTACACACCCCAAACAAATCCTGGAAGAATCACAGTAGAACATAAATTCTTCCGTGCCTTGCGGCAAGGCCAATACCGGTGCCGAGGTCAACCTTGCCTTCAATTCCTGAAAACTTCTCTCACAAGCGTCGGATCATTAGAACTTAACTGCTTTCTGCGTCTATTTAGTAAATGGGGAGGCAAGGGTAGAGAATCCCTCCACAAACCTCCAGTAGTACCCGGCTAAACCCAAGAAGCTACGAACCTCCGTCTGGTCATGGGTCTAGGCCAATCCTTCATTGCTACAATCTTCTTGGGGTCTACCTGAATCCTCTCACTGGAAACAACATGACATAGAAAAGTGACAGACTCCAGCCAAAATTCACATTTTGAGAATTTAGCGTACAACTGGTGCTGATGAAGAGTCTGCAAAACTGCCCTGAGGTGACAGGCATGATCCTCCCGGCTTTGCGAATAAAAAATGATGTCATCAATGAAAACAATCACGAAGGAGTCTAGAAATGGCTTGAAACCCGGTTCATAAGATACATGAAAGCTGCCGGGGCATTGGTTAGCCCAAAAGACATGACCAAGAATTCAAAGTGACCATAGCGAGTTCTGAAAGCGGTCTTGGGAATATCCTGCTCCCTAATCTTCAATTGGTGGTATCTTGACCGCAGATCATTTTTGGAGAAGAATCTTGCACCTTGCAATTGGTCGAACAAATCATCTATCCGAGGCAACGGATAATTATTTTTGATGGTAACTTTGTTGAGCTGCCGATAATCAATACACATCCGGAGTGACCCATCCTTCTTCCTGACAAAAAGAACCGGAGAACCTCACGGTGACACACTCAGTCGTATGAACCCCTTCTCTAATAAATCTTTCAATTGCTCCTTTAACTCTCTTAACTCTGCTGGCGCCATTCTGTATGGAGGAATAGATATTGGCCGGGTATCTGGCAACACATCAATCTCGAAATCAATCTCCCTATCTGGTGGGATTCCCGAAAGTTCGTCTGGAAACACTTCAGGAAACTCATTCACTACCAGCACGGACTCGAGGGAACACACTTCTGATGTGGTGTCCGCCACCCGGACCAAATGATAGATACATCCCTTTTTAATCATCTTTGAAGCCTCAAGGTAGGAAATAAACCTACCCTTCGGCACCACACCATTTCCCTTCCACTCAACAACTGGCTCATTAGGAAACTCGAGCCTCAGGATTCTCATTCGGCAGTCAAGTTTGTCAAAACATGCATAAAGCCAGTCCATTCTCATAATGACATCAAAATCTACCATTCCAAGCTTGACAAGATCAGCCGTAGTAATACGACCACACACCACAATAGAACAATTCCTATAAACTCGCGCAGTAATGATAGTATCACCAACTGGAGTCGATACAGAGAACAGATCATGAAACTGTTCGGGTTCTATCCCAAAGCATGAAGTAATGAATGTGGTGACCTAAGATAAAGAGGATCCTGGATCAACAAGAGCATAACAATCAATGTCCTGAACAGACAAGATACCTGTAACCACATTTGGAGACGCCTTTGCACTCTGGCGACCACTCAAAGCATAGAACTGGCTGGGTCCACCTCTACTACGAGCTCCTCCCCTAACTGTACCACGTCCTGTCGGGGCTAGAGGACGTACAGATGATGTAGCGACTGAAGAACCGGATGACTGAGCAGATTCCCTACCCATGCCCTGACTGGGCAAATGACAGTCTCGCTGAATGTGACCTCTCACCCCGCATCTGAAACACGTCGGGATATCCAAGTAGCAAGTCTCTGTATAAAATCTATAAGCACGTGAGTTTTGCCATATATGAGAAATACTCCCAAAAAAAATTCAAAATAAAATAGTTTTGGGTTGTGTGCAATTTTTGTGGATTTTGTGTTATTTTTCTTTTATTGTTTGCACTTGTGTGTGCATGTTTATGTGTTTAAATTAATGAAAAATACAAAAATATATGTTGCATGAACACTTAGGATCTAATTGTGCAATTAGGAATTAATTAAACCATAACTTGGTTTTAAAAGAAAGAAAATCACAAAAAATATGTACTTGTTCTATTTTTGTCAAGAAGTGTACAGTTGTGTGATTTTGTTTTCCAATTGGTGTCAAATCTTGTCTATTTATTGTTGTCAAGGGTTAATTAATATTTTAGGTTAATTTTTGGTTTTAGAATTTATTGTAGAATTTTTGTTAATTAGGAAATAAAAGAAGGAAAGGAAAAGAGTGAAAAAATGAAGAAAAACTCAGAACTAGGCCACTTAGTTGGACCAAAACCAGGCCCAAACAATGAATTTACCCGGTCCAAAGCACCTGGTCTCTCAGACGTTCCAAACGATGCCGTTTAGTTGTCTCAAATCTGGGCCGTTGATCATACAGATATAATGGTCCAATCCATCTCTAGGAATATCCAAACGATGCCGTATTTTGTCAACATATTCGAGCCATTGATTTAATTTGATCTGATGGTCCCAAGGCTCCCTAATAACACAACCCGTTCCCATCCAAAACCGACCCAGTCTCTTATTTAAAGAAATGACGTCATTCCTCACAAGGGAATTGATCCAGGCCATCGATCTCAATTGATCCAACGACCTGGATTAATCCCCTAATTTCATATATAAACCTAAATCGCACCCCACACTCCCCGATCCAAACCCCCTCATCTCTTACTCATCATTTCCATCAGAGACAAAGCCCAACCCACAAACCCTAGCGTCGCCCCCAACTCCTTCACCTGAAACTCGGCGGCAACAACGCCAATGGCCGTGAAACCAACACCCCTAAACCACCTGACCACTCTCATTACGAATCCATGAACCGTTTAGCTCGAATCATCCCCCATCGCCTCGAATCTTCATTTGAAGATTCGAGCAGAACTCGAACCAACTCCAACCAAGCCCAAACTCACACCCTGTCACACCCTGACCTCCCTCGTTCCTAAAACATTATTACTTTGGATCGAATCATACTAGAACTGTTCGAATCCCAAATCGAGCCCCCAAGAACCCTAGAAAACCAAAGGCTGAAGTTTTTCCAAATTAAAAGAGTTTGGTGTCTAACTGACCTTAGTCGAAGTGTTCTCAGTTGAGAACACTCGATTGAGGTCCGTTCGACCTCAAAAAATCCAAGTTCGAGTTGGTCCTAAGGTTGACTGTTTGTGATTTTTATCACTGAGGTAATTTTTCCTTTCCTTCGTTCTATTTTTGTGTTCATATCTGTTTATGTGTTTAGTTTAGTTTTATGGATTTTTCAAATTTAATGTTCTGTCCATCTCCAACCAAACCTTTTACTTGGTCAAGCTCTTCTGTTCGTTTGAGTATATCTTATAACCTATATTCGATTTGAATAACTTCGTCAAATAGTTAGTTTATAAGTTCCTTGTTTTGTCAATACAACTGGAATGTTAGTGTGTATGTAATTCGTGTTTATGTTAAGTCAAAAAATGTTAGTGTGTATGTTTGGTTTCTCTGATTTTAGTTTGGCCTTGTTTGAATTAATCAGTGGTCATAGGTCGTTTGTGTTAAATCCTTGACAATTTCCCAGTGATTTCCTATTACTGTTAATCTCATTATGTTTAATTTGTTTTGTCTGATGTTTGATTCCCTGTGAAATCCAATGTTGAGCTTAAGTCAGTAAATAACTATTGCTTCCATGAACTCTCAATTCATTATCCTCTTTTGGTTTGTTTTTATGAACATTTCAGACTGTGATAAATAGATTTGTCCTTCTTTAATTTGGCCTTGGTCTAGTTTTCTTCTGTCAGTTGATAATATATGTTATAAATAGTTTCGTCGATTAAATCATTCTTGTTTGTTGCTCAGTAGTTTTCGTTGAATGGTTTGGTGTCGAGTGTTGTATGTACAGATCCTTAGACTGAAAAGGCTCGTTGTCAATATTGACAGTGATCATGCATTTTGTATAGGTTGGACTTAGAATTGTGATCAGTTTAATCCCTGTACCGATGTGATTTTGATTCAGTTTCAGCCTCAATATTCTGTTGAAATTCTATGGGATATTAAGGTGATGTTTGGTTTCCCTTGTTGTGAACTCATACCTTGTGTTTGCTTGTCTAGTTATCAGGAGATCTATTTGTTTTTTTTTACTGAAGCTTGGTGACCTGTCCAGTTAAATTAGGAGTCAGATTATTCAGTTGTCAGGAACTAGCTAAGTTCTCCTCATTAGATGAATTGGCTATAGCTGATAGTGAGGACAGTGAATCGCAGGTGAGTCAGGGATAATTTGGACTTGAAATTTGAAATGATTGAGTGCCCTGTCCACTAAGCTAATGTACCATTAAAATAAGGCATTTGTAGGGAATAAAACATAATGGGGAGGTAAAGGGATTGATTAAACAAATAGGTACCCATAACTTTGAAATAAAAATTATACAAGACATATAATAATGGGCTGGTAAGAGAATATTATGGGCAAGAATATTTTCCTAATATGTGAGTGCTCTTAAGAGCTGGCAAGGCATGTTTTGGGATATAAATGCTGGGAGTTTGGACAGAAAGAGGGTCTCTTCTTGGTGAGCAGAAAAGGGAAATAAGGGGAGGTCTTCAGATTCTGAGAATTAAAAGAAAAACACTTAAGAAAACTAGAAAGCCAAGAATACAAAAAGGGACTTTCTGAGAGTTTGGGATAGAAAGAAATAGAGCTTAGACAGGGACTTCATTTTCAACATTCTGCAGGTTACTTAACCAGTTTTGAGTGTGTTATTGTTCCATCGAGGGTGAGAGTGGTTTCTGGTTTGATGTTGAATAGTTTGGGGTCTGATTGAGTTAGGTTTGATTGAGGTTTTGGTCTACGGAGGTGGTTCAGTAGCTTACTGGTTCACTTTTGGTTCAACACAAGTTTAGTTGGGTCTATTTGGGGTTGATTATTGCTGTTGGTTTTCAAATTCTTCTGGCTTTTGAATTTGAGTTAAATTGTTGCTGGGAATAATTACTGACTGCTGATACTACTGTTGCTGATCACTCTTGTTTCTCCTCTTTCCACTGTATTCCAGGTACATGTTCTGGATCTCAAAGTCATGTAGAATGTCAACTGAAATGAAACGAAATGGAAGCACAATTTCTTTGGAAGCTTCATTTGTTGCAGTATTTTTATTATAATAGTTTGTAATTACTGAGCCTGTAATGAACTATTAATCAGAACCACTTCTGGATTTCTTTTGGGACTCCGCTTCAGTTGGTGACTGTCTAGCCATAGCTTTCAGTATAATTAGTATTTGTTTAGTTTAGCATTTTTCTTTACAAGGTAAAACTCCAGAATAATGTAGATTTCGTATTGATTTCAATTTCAAGCTTAAAGTATATCTCCCACAGCTTTGGTACTGTAACGTAGTTTAACATAGTATAAGTTTGGGCCTTCGAGTTAGGTAGCAGATTCAAATTAAAAGGTTTGTCCTTTTGTTTGGATCCGGACTTGAACTCGAAGCTCGATTTTATAATGATTTATTAATTGGGACCTTTTCTTTATTTTTTTAGAGACAAAAATAGCAAATCATAGTCGCTTTAGGATATCCTTTAAATAAAAAATGAGACGAGCCTCGCCAAATAAAACTCACAATTGTGGGGACCTCGTTAAATGTTTATATTAATTACTTAGATTTCGGGATGGGGCGTTTAACAAAATTTCACGACCTTCCCCAAAATAATAATACGCTAGTCGCTTTAGGCGCGCTTTTAATTATTTAACTTCTTAAACACGGGCGTACATTGATGTGACCCAAACCCAAATCTCAAGGGAGTCGAAATGTGTCGATAACCACGGGTACATTGATTGTGACGTGGTTCGAGATACGCTTTCATAACGTTGCAATTCTGTGTTAAAATAATAATAATAAAAGCAGTTCAAAGTAAAAAATTGGCACATAGGTTCAAATATTTTAAAATTAGATAATTAAGCCGAATATAATAGTTGAGCGACCGTGCTAGAACCACGGAACTCGGGAATGCCTAACACCTTCTCCTGGGTTAATAGAATTCCTTATCCAGATTTCTGATGCGCAGACTATAATATAGAGTCAATCTTTTCCTCGATTCGAGATTCAAACCGGTGACTTGGGACACCTTAAATCTCCCCAGTGGCGACTCTGAATCTCTTAATAAACGAATCCCGTTTTGATTGTCCTTTAATTGGAAAAAACTCCCTTTACCATACCCTTCGTGGAGTGCGGTAGCGTAAAAAGGAGGTGCGACAGCTCTGGCGACTCTGCTGGGGATTATAGGACCTAGAACTTCGGTTCAGGGTTCAGAATTCGAGCTTAGATATATTGTTGTATTTGGTTTTGTTGATCTTATTTTATTTCATGTTCAATGCCTAATGTGCAAAATATACTTTTTACCGCTTTGATATTATTTGAACTGTATATATAAACTGTGCCGAAACCCTTCTCTTCTCACCTCCGGGGATGTGCTTACTGGTTGAGACTCCCTATTCTGTTAGTGTCAATACCCTGAAATAAGAAAGAGTTCGGACAAGTTACTAAGCCGGATGGACTTTTGGTTCCCGGTACGTTGCCCCCTCCTCGACTCGAGTTGTCCCNACAGGTAACCTAAAATGAAAAGACCATTCTGCTGCATCTTGTTTGTTTTGCGCATTTATTTGCTTCAGACTTGCATGCTGACCGGCTTGTGAAATCGAGAATTTTGAAAAAAATAATTGTGAAAAAGAAAAATAACCGTGTAGATAGATAACTACTCATTTTTAGAGAAAAAAACCAATGTCCAAGTAGTGTCGAATCTCTGCCGGATTTTTGAGAAAATAGAAAATATATATATATATATATTAAAGAAAAAAGGGAAGTTTTTATTTTGAAATAGTCTGTTTTATTCGCCAGTGAAAAAGAAAAAAAAATGTTTGTTTAGTTTGTTTTATGTGTCAAAAAAAGAGTTTTTAAAATAGTTTGTATTATTTTCCACTGAAAAAAAAAGTTTGCAAAAAAATAATATTCTGCTTCATTTGCCAATAAAGAAAAAAAAATGTGATTTGGTTTTAAAAAATAGTTTGTGTTTTAAAATGAAAAAATAATAATTCGTTTTACTTGCCAATCAGTTGAAAAAAAATGGGTGTTTTGTTTTCAAATATAGTTTGTTCTATTGGCAGAACTACGCTGGTTTGATTCTCACCGGATGTGAGATACGTAGGCAACCCTCATCGGGTCCAACCTCCCCTTTTTGCAAAAATAGTCAAAAATGTCAAAACTCTAATTTTCGTTATAAATAAGTCGGGTGATGTCGTTCTTATCAAATATAGCCGAATGTTCCCGAAAGGGACGGCGGAAGGCTGACTTTGCGTAAACGGCCACCCTTGGGTCATTTTGTAGATTTTGGACCAGTTGACCCACACAGCCTTAAAATCTTCGTCCCCGAGGCGCTGAAAGGCCGTGTTTGCAATATCGGGTTTCTATTTTTGAAAAAAATAAGAAAAATAGTCATAAATAAGTCGGTGATGTTGTTTTTACCAGAAATAGCCGAATATTCCCGAAACGGACGCCGGAAGGCTGACTTTGCATAAATGGCCACCTTTGGTAATTTTAGGATTTTGGTCGGTTAGCTAACGTAGCCTTAAAATCTTCGCCCCCGAGGTGCTGAAAGGTCGTGTGTGCAAAACCGGGTCTTTTATTTTAATTTGAAAAAAAAACAAAAAAAAGAGTCGATGGTCAAGTGAATGCCGTTTTTATTTTTTGGTAAAAAATAAGCCGAGCCAGCTTCGGCAATGTCTTAAACCGTTCTTGCTAAGATAGCCTTAGAGTATCTGTCAGTTGTCGAAAGGCTATTTTCGTAAAAGAACGGACAAGTTTGTAAAGTGTCATAAAATGATCCTCCCCGGCCTCAAAATTTATGTGAAATTGGGAAGGGGCCACGTTTGCAGAAATAGCCATTTGGTTCTAATTGGCAAACAAGGAAGGAATCTGCCCGTCGAATCTTTAATTTGTATTTCTTTTGATTAGATCATGTGGTGTTTGATTTTCGAGTCTGTAGGTTGTCTTTTCGTCAAAGTCTGTTAAGTATGGTCAACTTTTAAACGTGTGTTATCAAGTTTGTTGTATTATAAAAATGAAAAAAAATGTTTTGTTGTTATTTACCGTGTATCAGCCCGAACTACGCAAGGTCTGATTCATACGGGGTCATGATACGTAGGCAATCTCCATAAGATTCGACCACAACCAAAAAGGAAAAAAAAAATTGAAAAAATGAAATGAAAAAAAAATATAAAAAAGGAGATGTTAATAATGAGGACTGACTGAGTCCGTTCTAACATTCTTTGTTTTGAATTGTTGAGAAAATTGAGGTGGTTGGTTTGTGGTGAGCCGGAAACACAAGATCCAGGAAAATTGAATTGTGATCCAAGACAGTGACACCCAGAATATCATGCAGAATCCTTTACCGGCACGTCATGATGCACACTTTGTGGGCATGATGCCTGGTGACGGGTAGCACGTGAATCCTCTTGGGGACGTATTAACTAAAGCTGAAGATGTCGAAACAGATAATGGTCTTGGCAATATTGATGCGAAGCTCAGTGGCTAAGATGTCGTGCTGGTCAACCAGAGTGGAGTGTTGATGGCTTGTTTTGTTGTCATTTCTGTTGTCCAGGTTATTTCGGGGTTATAATCTGGATATTGTCTTGTAAATCAAACCTTTCTATCCTTTGATTTTGTCCAGTCCCTTCGGTCGTAGTATCTCATGTTAGTGTTGTCTAGCTTTGTTCTAAGGGTTGTAACCCTAATTTAGTTTGTTTATCTGGTTGTTCAAACTGTTTCATCGTCCAATGCAATATCGTATTTTCTTTTATGTTTCGTCATTTTTCTTTTACTTTTCCTTTTCTATAGTTCTTTTTCTATCAACTCTAGTGACATGACATGCGCACATAATTTTGGCCTGATCTTAAAAGTTAATCGTAAAGCCATTGGGAGGTGATCGGGACATTTAAAGGAAATAAGAACGGTATGAGATTATTTGGAGCCCGAGTCATGTGAAACTGGGGCAAATAAAAAGAAAATCGTTAAAGGCAAGTTGGCCATGTTGACATGGGGGTCGTTCGCAGTAATGAAAATAAGAGTGTTGCCCAACAGTGCTTTAAAAATATGGCGAATGTTAATCATCTTGTTTGCGCTTGGCATGTTTTGAAGATTGGAATGACGAAGGCATTTTGTTCTGCTATCCAAACACTTTATCCTTCGTTACCCCTCTAGAGCCTTATTTGTTTTTTTCATACCCCTCCTTCGGAATCAGTAGCAAAGATTAGGAACACTAACGTGGAAGATAGAGAAAAAGAAAAACAAAAGCAACAAAAAAAGAAAGAAAAAAAAGATAAGTGAAAAGAAAAAAAAAGGAAAACTAGAACAATGAGGAATTGGGAACTACGTTTGACCTGATTCCTCTAAGAGGATACGTAGGCGCTTCATAGCTCGGTCATAGTGTAACAAAAAATCAAAAAATCCCCAAGCAAGAAACTGGGGCAAAGGTTGTGTTTATTGTAAGGAAAATCTAGATTCCGAAGGTTGTAATTCTGAACCCAGGTTGTTTTGTTTTGAGCCTTTAATACCCTTTCTTTCTAGCCCTATTCAAATCCCACATTACGGTCCAAAGAAAGACCTTTTGACCAATCTTCAAAAGAGGCCAGGTCAGGCAGATGAGAGAGTCTTATCAGAACACAACACTCTGATCCCCAGCAGAAAAGACTCTGATCCCCAACAGAAAATAAATATGAGAGAGTCTTAGCGGTAACACCCCAATCCCCAGCTGGAATGTAATAAAAATGAGAGAGTCTTATCGGTGAAAACCTTCACGGGCACCATAAGGCAACGAAAGCTGAGAGAAAAATCAAAATGAGAGAGGCTTGATAGTGAAAACCTTGGGGCGCTACAAGTCGAATAAAGATTGAGAATCAGATGGGAAAGCCCCAGACGAAGATTATGAAATGCGAATTAACGATGGAAGATAGACTATATGTGCATGTCATGTCCATTAGAGTTGGTATCCGCGTTTGATAGGTTTTTATAGTTTTTCTTGTTAGAGAGTCATCTTTTTCCTTTGTCGTTTATTCTGTTCCTTTTTATCTTTCTCCTTCCATATAAAATTCCCCAATAGAGTCCGTTTGGTCAGAACAAGTTAGAATTGACTTCAAAATTTTTCATCAGCTTTCCAATTATGCAAGACGAGGTCTGATTGGTACACCCAAATGGTATAAGTCAGGAGGGAACAAGCGCAAGGCCAGTATACAGAGNGGTGGTCAGGATACCAGTGGAAAACAACGGGGAAAGGCTTGTGAATAAAGAGTCGTCAAGGAGGGCGGGGAAGCAAGAAAAGGAAAAAACTATCCCCGGCAGGAATGTCATCCCCAGCAAATAATAACATGCCCAGCAAGTTTTGACAATGAAACGCAGAGCAGGGAAAGAGGAGGAGAACCATCCCCAGCAGGAGCATCACAACCAACCACCGCGTTTTAAACTAACAAATTTTCTATGATTTGAAGCAGGTAAAGGAAATGGCATTTGATGGCGGAAAGGCATGCCACGTGGAAGATTATCAAACTGGGACAGAAAATTTTCCTTTCATTTGGAAAATTTTCTGGAAGACAGGTATCCATTTGGGGAAGAAGAAAGATAACACCAATTTAAGGGAAGTGGTCTTTGAACCAGTATTATCTCCAGCGGTATTGAAAGAAAGAAAATAACAAATTTTAATGAAAGCAAGATGTATCCCCAGTGGACGAAACTGGTGTTCATAAAGAGCAAAAGCCAGTGTCATCTCCATCAGCCTTCAGAAGAGTGAAGCACCAGTTTTGAAGAAATGAAAAACCCCCCAGCAGTGTTATCTTCAACAGCGTTATCTCCAGCTAATAACACTTTTATCCCCAGAAGTGTTGAGAGGAAATAAAAGTTTTGAAGAGAGTAGTTTTGAAAAAAAAAAGGAAAAAAGAGAAGAAGGAAAAAAAAAGGGGGGGGGAGGAGGGGAAAGATTCCACCAGTATTTTTATCCCAGCAGGTAAGTAAATAATTCCCCAGCAGTCTTACCCCCAACAGTTTCGAGGGAAGACAACACAAGTTTTTAAGGAAAGCAGTTCTGTAAGAAGGTAACTTAGGAAGAAAGAAAAAGTTTCACCCATAGGAGACGCACTTCCTAAGTTTATTTTTACCCATAAGAGACGCACTTCCTAAGTTTATTTTCATGCATAGGAGATGCACTTCCTAAATTAAGATTTCATTCATAGGAGACACACTTCCTAGTTTAAAATCATTAAAGTTTCACCCATAGGAGACACACTTCCTAAGTTTATTTTTACCCCTAGGAGACGTACTTCCTAAGTTTATTTTTACCTATAGGAGACACACTTCCTAAGTTTATTTTCATGCATAGGAGACGCACTTCCTAAATTAAGATTTCATTCATAGGAGACGCACTTCCTAGTTTAAAATCATTAAAGATTCGCCCATAGGAGACGCGCTTCCTAAGTTTATTTTTACCCCTAGGAGACGCACTTCCTAAGTTTATTTTTTACCCATAGGAGACGCACTTCCTAGTTTAAAATCATTAAAGTTTCACCCATAGGAGACGCACTTCTTAAGTTTATTTTTACCCATAGGAGACACACTTCCTAAATTTATTTTTACCCATAGGAGATGCACTTCCTAAGTTTATTTTCATGCATATAGGAGACGCGCTTCCTAAATTAAGATTTCATTCATAGGAGACGCACTTCCTAGTTTAAAATCATTAAAGTTTCACCCATAGGAGACGCACTTCCTAGTTTAAAATCATTAAAGTTTCACCCATAGGAGACGCACTCCCTAAGTTTATTTTTACCCATAGGAGACGCACTTCCTATGTTTATTTTTACCCCTAGGAGACACACTTCCTAAGTTTATTTTTTACCCATAGGAGATGAACTTCCTAAGTTTATTTTCATGCATAGGATACACACTTCCTAAATTAAGATTTCATTCATAGGAGACGCACTTCCTAGTTTAAAATCATTAAAGTTTCACCCATAGGAGATGCACTTCCTAAGTTTATTTTTACCTCTAGGAGGCGCACTTTCTAAGTTTATTTTCATGCATAGGAGACACACTTCCTAAATTAAGATTCCAATCATAGGAGACGCACTTCCTAGTTTAAAATCATTAAAGTTTCACCCATAGGAGACGCACTTCCTAAGTTTATTTTTACCCCTAGGAGATGCACTTCCTAAGTTTATCTTTACCCATAGGAGACGCGCTTCCTATGTTTATTTTCATGCATAGGAGACGCACTTCCTA